>WSTH01000618.1:0-20906 GCA_019616345.1 Ceratobasidium sp. 395
AAACTCTCACCGCAGACGGGCGTGTCACCTCAAGTCTAGTCTCTTGTCAGAGAGATCCTGACCCCTTGATTTCGATACCAACACCATTCGTTAGCCCGCGTCGGAGAGTTCAATCGCGGCTAGCTCGGTTACTCACCATTCCGCTATCAAAGCTCCCGCCACACGTACCATTCGTTATGTTTGGGCATGCAATTCAACGAGTCAAGGCAGCACGACGGTCTAATATCTCCGTAATTATCTCGCGTCACTAACGAGTTTGTACACATTTTACCGAGTTCCCGTCTACTAGAAACTTGATCACACATATGCATACAGCATTCACATCTGTAGTACTCAGTAGTTCGTGATACATGAGCCCCCCATGATCTGAAGTTTTGCAGAAATACAACCAGTGACTTCGCCGCAGTGACCATGTAAGCCATCGCCGGCCGGTACATTCGCTTAAGTGCAGGGTATCCACGTAATGCCCCGGCCGTGTATGTAATAGATGTCATTGTATGCACGCGTTTCTCTACGGGGATTCTTCTCCCGAGCGTCGTTTCTTTCCTGATAATCGCATGACCGCGGCACTCTGGGAATTGCGTAACAACAACAATCTAACCTAGGCGTTACTAACATACCAAGGTAAATGCGCAGCCCTGCGCTTATGGCAATATAACGGAAGTCGGCTGTTAGGCTGTTCCTGAAGACCCTGATGGTTCGATCTCCGAAGACAAACAAATCCCGCCCGTTCTCCTTGATTCAACGTACCGTGTCGAGCTTCTTCATGACTCCTTGCTAATCAGAAGACTTTCTATGACTCAGTCGAGCTCAGTTTACAGTACTCTAAGCACTGATAAGAGCAGAAGAGGGTGACAGCGAGCACATCACAGGTCGATCAAGAAGCACGGCACGTGAGGAACTCGCTTTGACCTCCCCTAAAGCAAGTTCGGGTCGTGTTCTTCCAGGAATGGAAGAATTGAGAGATGATTGCAGAATCACAGAGCGAACAACGGCTAAATTGCTTTGAGAAATATCATTATAGCCTCTTTGCGACTAAACCCGACCACGGAAGACGCAATGACTTAGCGTCCACCGTGTAGACCGATTTCTGTATATGACCTACGAAACACGATGAGAGTGGACAGAGTCTACCAAGCCATGGACTCTCCCTTCGCTTTACACTTCGAATTTAAATCGCTGAGCTAAGATACTCAGTAGCGTCAGCCCAATCTAATGAAGGATTTGGCGTGCATGTACTTTCTCTCGCTCCAGTGTCCTATCCTCTAATGTTATATCTGAGTTTTGAAGTGAGTATTAATATCGCTCAAAAGTGCTGTAACAAGAGTACATTCCATATATATATGCGATGTTAGTATCTTGTTTAAGCATCTACAGATGTGTGTATACATGTCAGGTTGGTTGGTTTCCGAAATTTAGAGTGTCTCAGCGGCGGGATTAGCCGTGCATATAAGTTCCATGAATGGGCCCTTAACTCACCCCGGGAGAGGTATGCTAGCTTTATCCCGTTACTCAGGCATACCTGCTTGACCTAAATCTGGCCAGCTTTGCAGGCCACTTGTATTTGCATCTGTCTGTGTATCTTGTTTCACCCCGTACGGCGCGTCATGCAAGTGTATACGTCTGTCAGGCGCTCGATAGTGCTCCTGATACCGCTAGAGCTTGTGAATCTTGCATGAGTTTATGCGCCTAACAGATGAAACCATAGATTCATTACGGGAAGATGGGTCGACATGCGGTGCCAAGAGAGTAAGCATGCGTTGCGACCCCACCCGAAGGCTATAGACAGCTTTCTGATATGCAGCCGCTATTAGAGAATTGTTCTATATGTTAATTTGAATTCACATGCGAGTGGTGGCTTTTGCCTTCTTGGAAGTTCGGATGGATTGAGTGTCTATTCGGGAGCAGATGTATTACGCGCCGCAGGCTGGCGACCTATCGTATGCCGACCACGCTTTTATCCTAAACCCAGCTTTGGGAGACATAGAGCCGGTCGTACCTGATTGATTCTTGGCGGTATTGGTGTTACATCCTTGTAAAGTCTAGCCTCACGCCTCGCACCCGGCAGAAAATGGTTACGCTTGCCGCGAGACAGAACATATAGCCTTCGTGTGAGATAATCTTACAGATATACCAACATGCATTGATACTCGCTTGACTTGCAGTCTTTAATTACATTCTATTATGACAATGCGTAAAAAATTTGGCGTATCTAGCTTAGACAAGCACCTCTTCTTTCGCCAACAGTGATGGCATTCCACGTCGAGTACTGGCTCTAAAACCACCCAATCGCGCCAGCCTTTGCTGAAATACACTAGGCCAAAAGCCACAAAGTCCACCTTCACTGCGAAGACATGTTTTGAAAAAACTTATTCAAGGGTGCTAATACACCCAACCAAGTGATTCACAAGTCTTCAAGATGAGTACTGAAATATGCTTCTATACTTCTTTAGTAGGCACCTTTTTAAGCATCTTGGGGCCGACCGTTTCAACTACATTAGTGTCTCAACTAGCTGATGTCTAGTCACAAAGCCAATGCGCATGTGCTGTGTTAACACCCTAGCTCTAATCCGAAACCCCATACGCATGATAGGATCGACACATAGAAGAGGTTTTAAGTCGACGGCCAAAGATCGTATGATAGTTTTCATAACGGCGCCGAGATAGAATACTCACCCCATATATGGCTACTGTTGATTGATACTGATGGGCAGTGCGTGCGAGTCTTCAGAACGAGTTTAATCGTTTGTACTAGTGGCCCACATGATTCGCTTAAAGTCGTTTGGTAGCACCCGAATCAGCGAGTTCGGGAACTTGGTGTACGCTCACCTCCGTTCAAGGCGGCCCAGTAGCGCGGACCGATAACTACAAGGCCAACGGCTTGAACAAAGGAGGAACAATGTTAAGAGCTGTAACCGTCATGTCGTGATTAAGCTACGGTCCCCGATTGAGTCGGCGGGCGAATATCTTTAAATGCGAGATCCATGAAATACCTAAAGGGACGTTGTCTGGGATTCATTTCCGTGCCGTTGTCTCGACGGTTAGTTTTGAGCAGTTAAGATCAAGTACAAGCCCCTCCCGAATGGGTGTTGATCGCACCCCCATCAAACGACTGGTAAAATACAATTTGTCCGTTCAGTAGCCAGCCATATATATACCAAGAGGAGGGCGGAACAACCACGAAGTGAGACTGGTACGTGTGAGGGAGGCTTGCGCAATATGTTACGTTGGTCATAACGAATATAGTGTGGCGACCATGCTTCGAGGTGGCGTGGATCATCAAATACTTGAGGGGGCGCACGTGACCCCGGTTTTCTCCTCGTCATCCTAAACGTTTATCTCGTTATATTGGTTTATCTTGTTGTATTGGTGTATCTTAAACGTTTCTACAATGAACACATCGAATATGTACACAATACAAGAGGCTATTGATAATGAAAGGTGGGGGTTTCCATTGTGTATGGAATACAGGCAGGTTCCAACGCTGATCTAACACGCACCATTCCAATTCGTACCCAATCTTATCTGTACCCGACATGCAACATTTCTCGAATGCCTAGTCTGCCCGGATCGCACGCACAATATGATGACCTAGACCGCCCTGCACCTCCTATTGATAGGGCGAATCTTGTTGCCCCAACCGGCCCTGAGGCATATACACTCGGGCAGCAGCCTGCGCAGGCGTCGGCGCAGGCAATTATCCACGAACAGATGGAGGCCATCCTTCCTGCAAACCCAGAGCCGGGACTTTTGCTAGTCCAAGAGCCCGTACCAGAAGTCGCATTTGGGGGCGCCTTGGAACAAGTCCAGGGCGCAGCGCCAGGGTTTGCTCCAGAAGTCGCGCCCGAGTTTGCGCCTATTCAAGCCGTCGATGATCCCGAACTCTTCGGCCTCGAAAAATCTCTGTGGGGGTTTGAACAAGTTGGGTTCGAAAGCGATAACGACGATGATTGATCTATTAAGTAAGGTATCGCAATCACTCACATATCAGTCTTCTGATACAGGATTTTGGTTTAAACAGACACACCATATCTATTCTTGTATGAAACACGAGTATTCGTTTGCAATACCAACGGTCTATCTCTCACCACAAGTCCGGGTATTTGTCATACCGGAACGGCGGCTATCGGCGGTTATCGGATATGATAGAAGCTGCCACCGAAGATCGCGACACATGCGTCAGGAACGTCAGCGGCAATCAAACAGCAGCATGCGGCGTGCCAACTCCAGTCCAAGCCTCCTTGGGGATGCCTGTCGGATGTCCAATAACGCGAGGTCATCGGCCGTCCAGCACCGAGAACAATAAACCAAGTCAAGTAAAATCCAGCATGTGCAAGGCTCCAAGATGAGTCATGCTACGATAGTGGTACAAATGACTTCAGAGCACAATGGCTCCGACGTAGGATATGGAGTGAGCATATTCAAGGCAGAGTGCAAAAGACTGGAGATATTTAATAAGTGGTCTAAACGTACAAGCCAGAGTAATATCCCCGCGACGCTTTACGTTGAGAGGAGGGTGGCATGGTAGAGGGCATTGACACCCGGAGCCAGCAATAAACAGCCTCCGAATTGAAGCAATTCGAACGGCTCTTGTATAGTGGAGTTCTGTTGCCGAGAAGCTATAGAGTAGGACTGGTGGAAAGAATGAGGAGGTTGTGCAATGAAGAGGTGGACGGAGAATGAGCGCTGGCACGTGCATTTTTCGCCTCGCTGAAATAATCCTGACACCAACACGGATCCGAAACCCACAACGTGCCACCCAGTTGCTCGAAAACCGTCCCTAATGTTTTATGTAGACTCGAGTTCCAACTCTGTCTCAGTTAAATCAGCCCGCTATAAGGTACTTCGGTGACCCCCCAACATTGCTGCAGACACGTGTAACAAACCAGAGAGCAGCGTTCACCAATACCCTAGCCGGTTAAGATTGGTTGTATGTGATTCATGTGAGCCCGGATTCATGGCCTCAGTACCCACATTACAGTACTTGCTTATAACCCCTTTTGCCTACTTTCGTCGAGCGTTCTCAGAGCAGCTCAAGCGCAAATTGATGTATTGTGATATTGGCCTGCGCAGCTAAGTCACTTCATTAAAGCGGGTAGCGAATTGGCCTGGGTACCGTGGCTTGTGGACGAATCGACGTATGTATCACTACCTTATAGCTCATTCATGCATCAGTCTATATGTCGCTGGCTTATAAGGATCCCCTGGCGTAACAGTACCCAGAACTTCTAGCGGCCGAACGCAGTGCCCGCTAGGTTCGTAAATTATCCTTCTGGTGTCCATACAAGAGTCGAGATGAGCTCAAAGCTGTACGACTTTAATCAACCAAGCGTTCCACTAGGTCACCGGTTGCTAGCAAGCTAGTTATCAAACCACTCCCCTATAACCCGTGACACGCCAAGCGAAGAACTCACGAGAACAGGTTTACGGAGGGCTGTTGTGAGGCCCTGGTTCACACTTTATAAATATACGATGACTCCATAGCCTTTACAACAAGTTATTGAGTGGTTTCTCTTATTGTATGGTACACAAATTCGATGACGCTAGCTCTTTGGGCCTCCCTCTTACAGTATTCATAGTCGTTTTGAACGAATGGCAGCAATCAAACTAAGTAAAATCACCCACAGATGGACAGAGGTTATTTGAACTATCTTCATACGCTACTGTTGATTCAGCGTTAAGCCCAGATGCTACCAAACACAAGAACCGGCCCAAAGCGACTTGTGCTCACCATCCAGAAGCTCGTCCTTGTCAATATCGACAAGGTTTTTCGTTGTATTTGGTGGTTTGCGTGCGAAAAACCTTGTCATTAGCAGAATTCGTTGGCGCGTCTGGTGGCTGTATGCGGGTTTCGTCCGCGCTTATTCCCTTGACAGGCTTTCTACATCGAAGTTGATGGAACCCTCTAAGTGAACCAAATTTTGCGTCATACCCTGATGGTAACAGGGCGCCCGAAACTACTCGTTTGCAGGGAACAAGACATAGGAGACTTAATCTGAAGAGTAAAAAACATAGAAACAAGTCTTGTTATTGGAGCGTGAGTTCACAGAAGTGCACCGACAGCGATGGCTAACAATTTGTAGCAACAGGTAACGTGACCATGTGTGGCTATGACTCGCGAGCTCACATAAGTAAGTAGCCACTGTACAGGACCAGAACACGCTCAGAACTCAACCAAATTCAACCACTCAACCGGCTAAGTACAAAGCCTATCATCGGGAGCTCGAGTTCAATACGAGGTATTTTATTGCCTTAGTCAAGGCAGATTAGCAAGATCCTATTAATCTATAATGCCTTAATGTACTCAAGTAGTTCAGAATACGGTGAAGGATGATGTACAGTTTCGGAAGAAGTACATCTTGCGATAAGATGAAGCCTAATTTAGTCTGTTGGCTGCCAGTAAACTGAGGTAAGCGACAACTAAATGAGCAAGCTGGGTGTCATATGCAGATCCAAACACGAACTGCAAACAAGCACGCTAAAAGTACATATTTGAATCAAATGAAATGCCATTGATATAATCCAACATACTTTACTTTATACTGGTTACTGTATTTTCAGCCCAAAGCTTCGCTCATACAACATTCTCAGTGCGACGATCCACCGATCTTCAGAGACCGGATCTCCTGGTTCAACCCAGACATTTTCTCGTTAGCGTGCTTGTCCCTGCATTCGAACTTCGCGTTTGGCCAGAGATAGTGAATATATCTGGTCATATGTCAGCTGTTTAGATAAATAGTTATAGGAATTCATTTACAAACCTTGCTATATCTGAAATAGTAACCTTTCCGCTAACGGGTATCTTAAACACGCTGGTTCGAATCGTGATAAATTGGGTTGCGGGATGCCAGCCATCTATACTGGGTGTCTCCTCGGCTCCGCTGAATTCGATCTTATCCAAGTCAAGCAGTCGAAGGTGAGGGAGCATGGACGCGAACGCGGGTAACGTACTCAGTCCAAGCGTCTGGTCAGTGAGCCTAAACTTTTCAAGCAGCGGTATAGCTGCTAGGAAATCGCGCCATCCAATCAACGGGTGATACACCGGACAATCTTCCACGGTAAGTCGAACGACGTAGTCTTCCAAGCCAAGTGCCACCGAGTAGAGGTCCAAATGTCTTAGAGGCATCTGTTTGAACGAGTCGATAGTGGACCAAGATGGGGTGAACCACCCCCAGAGCTGGACCCTTAGCTTAGTGATATGGGGGCTGTTGTGACCAAGTGGGAAGACAACAGCGGTAAAACGCTCAAGATTGTCCATATCTCTAACAATGCAACTGTGATCAAAGAAAATAGATACATTGACAAGTTTACGGAAGAGCTTAGAGGAGGCACAAAATCGCGCAATACAGAACGGGCTGATCTGGTACAAGTATAGATGTCGGAGTGAGGGAAATGAATCGTCGGATAGCTCTACCGGCTCCTTGTGCATGTCGTGCGGGCTACGCCATTCCGAGAATATCTCTAACTTCTCAAGACTAGGAAGTCGGCCAAGCGCATGAAGCAGCTCGTCAGTTGCACCGCATTCATTGACCGAGAAGAACCGTAGATGGATCAGGCTCGAAACAGGTACCAAGAGATCTTCCCGGGAGTGAACGCAAAGTCTTTCTAGGCGAACGCACACCTGAAGCATTTTTGCAACAAGCTCAGTAGTGAACACTTCCTCCTCCGTTTCATGCAGCGATTTACTGAACCTGTAGTGGGATTCAAAGCTTAGAAGACTTAGGCCGATGAATAGAGTGGCCCATTCTATATTTTCGCGCCTGATTGGAGTTGTGTGGGTAATTGTCAAGTGCGACAGATTAGGAAGAAGTGGTGGAGCAGTCACTTCCAGCAGAGACTGCTCCCACTGAGGTGGGAGTTTGATGGCGTACGGATATGATGTGGAGAGTTGCTTGACAAACGGCGCGTAGCAATCGAAGCGCTCCAGATTGATTTGGGCAGGCATTTCAAGCCTCTGGTACTCGATAGGTTGGTGCGACACAGGTGTAATAAAATCAAACATACTCACATAGTGTACATACCAATCATTATCTTCTGTTTCGCCCAGTCTAGCCTGTTTTGTCTCTGGGACGAGCCCGAGTAGGTGTCGAAGCTCGACATCGGCCCATACAACTGGAGCAGCGCCAGCAAAAAGGGAGCGCGAGAGACAGACCAGTCTGGCGGCATCCTTTTCCAAGAATTCGCATATCAACCGGATCAGCTCCGGCAGACCCAAGACGCGGTGAACTACGCCGAGTTTGTTAGTGGATGAATTTACCATGTTGTCGAGTGGATGAAAATTAAAGATTTGTTCGAAACAGAGTCCAAGTACATCTCCGGCTTGGTTTTCCACAAATCGGAGGGGCTTGCTACTTGATGTCCTCAGATTTGATGGTGGATGAGGCTGGAGGCAAGCCAATAGACACTTTGCGTCACGCGACCTAAACCTAAATTGATTTTGCGGTCACGCACCTAAAACCTAAATTATATCCGTAACTAATCCATCTGAATGGCCGAAAGCAAGTGACTTAAATGAGCATGAATAAGTTTAAATGACCTATTTAGAGCCCTTCAAGGCACTCTAGCTCCAGCATTCTCGTTTTACCGACTGTTCTCTGTGTGATATGAGATGCACGGCTAGTGAAATCTAAGTATTAGACCAGCAGATCGTCCGCAGTGGCTTTGGGGCGTAAGATGGGATCCTCACAGACAGTTTCTATGAGCCTTTATCTGTCGCATGGAAGTGTGACTTGACCCGCGTGTGTGGTCGATTTAGGTCTTAGGTCTGGTCACGCAAACAGAAATAAGCGCCTACTCCTGTTTGGTCGCGTGACGCAAAGTGTCTAATTTCAAATAACTTTCAACAGGAGATGGTAAACAAGCCTAAATCGTTTGAGTGTCTATTCGGGGGCAGATGTACGCGCCATAGGCCGGCGAGAATATCGCATTCTAGCCACGCTCGTGTCCTGAACTTGCTTTAAGTAACATACCTGGTCATGTCTAACCGGCTCCCAACAGCATTGGTTTTAAATACACCACCATAAAGTCTAACGCCGCGCTTTACACTCGGTTGAAAATGTTAGCCCTTGTCGCAAGGCTGGTTGGATGGCCTTTACGCAAGAAGATCTTATAGTCTCATATGTTTCATTATAGCAATACACAAGCAATTGGCGCATACTCAAACAAGTACTCCCCCTCCATCGACAGTGATAACCTGACCCGTCAGGTACTGGCACTAAAACAGCCCAACTACGTCAGTCTCCTATGTATAAACCAAAGCCGAATGCACAAACTTACCTTCATAGCAAATATGTATGCTTCGGCAACTTCCGCGGGCGTACCAATATGTCCAACCAGCAACTTCTGGATATGAGATTCGAAGATAGTTTTCCGTACTTCGGCGGGCACCTTTTCGAGCATCTCGGTGTCGACCAGTCCGGGAGCACTATCATATGCGTTAGTTTAAAGCACCAATGTAAAACAAAGCCGCATACATTGTGTTTACACTAAGCGGTATCATTGTCAGCCGTCGTGCAAGCGCATATAGCTAAAAAGATTACCCACCGAAGAGGTTTCAAATCGAAAGCCAAGCTGCGCGTCGCAGTTTCTATAGCCCCCACGGCGCCAAGATAGAATCCAAATCCAGGGTGTGGGCGTTTTTGGGCAGTACCAATGGTCAGGACAAGCGAACCTCCCGGACGAATTAGCTTATTATGGTGAATGTGGTTTGCTGTGTATTTATTGAGCTTTTGAATCGAGTCTAGAGACTTGGTGCGGCTTACCTGCGTTCAACACAGCCCAGTAGCGTGAGCTGAGAGTTTGCAAGATTAGCGACTCAGACGGAGTTAGAGCAGTGGTTAAGCTTACTCCATACTGTCCCCAATTTGCTCGCGAACATCCACGTCATGTGCTAGCCCACCGGCACCACTAAAAGACCTCGGAGCTTCTCCGGCAGTAATAACCTAGTTCGACCCATCAGCGCGCCTCCAAAATTACTTCTAATACTGGTGAAACTTACTAAATGGTCGAAGGGAGCATGCTTAGTCAAGAACCTAGTCAAGGCAGGGAAGTCCTTGATATTGAACGACTCTCCGGACACTGTGACACCTTCCTTTCCGTTGATGCCTTTTTTAAGACGCTCGACAGCCGCATCAACCTTGGATTGGGTCGAGGAAGCAATAACGACGAACGCGCCGTTGTCGAGAGCTGCGGCCGCTACACCGTGGCCGATGCCTATATTTTCACAATGTAAGATTCAAGAGAGATGGAATAGAATCAAATAATGGGTAACATACCAGAAGACCCGCCAATGACAAGAATCTTCTTGCCGTTCAACAGTGTATTCGAAGAGCTCATAATGCAGTTCTAACCTCCTCTCTTTCGAGTGATACTCATCCCAACACGCACAATAGCCTTTTTATGAGCTCAAGCCAATGGCCGGCTCATCAACCACCGCGCGTATCGATCAGGAGCGGCGATGCAGGGCTTCACGGAGATGAATAAGACAACTGGACGCTGATTGGCAGCCTCCAATGATGACGATTATAGACCAGCCAATGCCCGAGCTCTTGGCCGAGGTGTTGGACCTGTGAAGCGGGTGGGGCTCGGTGTTGGTTCGGTCGAGTGAAAGGCGGACAGTGCGCTCCGTGAGCTCATGACAAACCACTGAGAACCACTGAGCTAACTTTGCACGTGACCGTGCCGCTGGACGTGTTGACTGCCCTCACGGCCAACGTCCTCCTCCCTTCGTCTAGACGCTTAACATCGGCTATAGGACCCTCCAGCCTATTATGAGAGTGGTTATAAAATATATAACTCACTCAATTTACACGCATGATACGCGCTTTATCAGTCACCAGCGGGCCAAACTTGATACTCGCAGGAAATAATTGCCGTTACATAGACTCGTAGTCTTATACTGCCGATTATACTAAGATGTAACACAGTTGGTGGAACACTCAGACAATCACCTCAACAACGTGCATTGATAGTGGGAGAAACGAGAGTTATTGGACTCGAAGTCTTGTACAGTTTCATTATAGCAGTATAGACAGTCGGCATATCCCATTTAGACAAGCACTCCTCCTCCGTCAACAGTGATGACCTGACCCGTCAAGTACTGGCACTAAAGCCACCCAAGCGCGTCAGCCTCATATCCAGCTGATCGCTGGGAGCCACAAAACCTACCTTCATAGCGAAGATATACGCCTCAGCGACTTCCTCGGGCGTACCAACATGTTCAACCAACAGCTTTTGAAGATGGGTTTCAAAGATAGTTTTCCGCATTTCGGCAGGAAGCTTGTCGAATAACTCGGTGTCGACTAGCCCGGGAGCACTATTAAACCGGTTAGTTCAGAATCGGGGTCGAAGATTAACGCGCATACATTGTGTTTACACTGTGAAAATATGGCCGTTAGCGTTGGTATCAACTTTTGTATGCAAGATAGGGCCTGCATACCGAAGTGGTTTCAAGTCAACGGCCAAAGAGCGAGTTGCCGTTTCGATAGCACCCGCAGCCCCGATATAGAATCCCCACCCTGCGATAGGACGTTGTTGGGCGGTGCCGATGGTCAAGACGAGCGAACCTCCCGGACGAATCAACTTGTTGTGGTGGATATGGTTTGCTAGATATTGTCTAGTACTTGAGTAGGGTTCGGGAATGTGGGAGGATGTGCTTACCCGCGTTCAACACGGCCCAGTAGCGCGAACTGAGAATTATGAGGTTAACGACATGTAGCGAAGCAAGAATAATAGTTAACTTACTCCATGCTGTCTCCGAGTTGCTCACGAATGTCAACGTCAGCTGCAGGTCCACCGCCAAACGACCTCGGAGCCTCTCCAGCAGTGATAACCTATTTAAGACACTCAATGAATTTCTTATTAACTTCACCGAGTGTAACGTACCAAATGGTCAAACGGAGCATGCTTCGTCAGAAACCCAGTCAGAGCGGGGAAGTCCTTGATGTTAAACGACTCTCCAGACACCGTCACGCCTTCCTTTTCTTCAGTCCCTTTCTTGAGAAGTTCGACAGCCGCATCGACCTTGGACTGGGTCGAAGAAGCAACAACGACGGACGCGCCGTTGCTGAGAGCTGCGGCTGCTACTCCACGACCAATGCCTGGATTTCATAATATAAATTGTAAGTGAAGCGAATAGAAAGACAGCGTGATAGGACACATACCAGAAGACCCGCCAATGACGATAACCTTCTTGCCGTGCAAGAGTGTATTCGAAGAGCTCATGGTAGTAAGGCCGGTCTCTCTTTCGAGTGATACCTATTGTAGCACGCGCAGCAGCCTTTTTAACATTCTCCAGCACCGGCCAGCCCACAAACCTCCGCGCGCATCGATCAAGAACGCGATGCAGGGCTTCGCGGAGATGAGTAAGACATTGGACTCTGATTGGTAGCCTTAAATGCTGACTGGGCTCGTCGGAGTAATATTTATAAACTGGCCAGTGCCCGAGCTCTTGCCCGAGGTCATGTTGGACCTATGAAGAGGATGGACTCGGCGTTGGCTCGGTCGAACGAGGGTGAACAGTGCGCTCCATGACAAACCAGCTTAGCCTCACGTGACCGTGTGCTGGGACCACATCGGGTACCCTCGCGGTCGCTATCCTCAGCGTTACTGGACATCTCCTCCTCGTCCAAACTCTTAGTCTCTACCGTCATCCTCCTGCGTAGTATGCGAGCAGTTATAAAACACATAACCGCTCAATTTACATGCACAATATGCGCCTTATTGATTGCCAGCAGCTGCCTTCATACAAGGAGACCCTCTAGTCTATAACGCGTTTCGATACTGGCCCAGCAGACCGAGTGTTATTAGACTTGCGACTTCATACAGCTTCACTATTATAGTATACAAACAATTAGAGCATACCACTTAGACAAGCACCCCTCCACCATCGACAGTAATGATCTGACCCGTCAAATACTGGCACTAAAAATCCCACCCGATCGCATCAGCTTTTCACTCTCTAAACCGAATCGCGCTTACCTTCATGGCGAATATGTACGCCTCAGCAACCTCCGCAGGCGTCCCAATATGCCCAACCAACAACTTGTCACGCCAAGCCTCGAACATCTTCTGTCGCCTCTCGGTAGGTACTTGGTCGAGCATTTCGGTGTGGACCAGTCCAGGACAACTATGATGCTGTCAGTTTGGTGTTTGGAGAAAGAGTAAAAGTGCATACATTGTGTTCACGCTATGAAGTGTCATCGTCAGCTATCACAGTAATGCCGGCGCATGTACACAGGTACGATCGACTTACCGAAGAGGTTTGAGGTCTACAGCCAAGCTGCGCGTTGCGGTTTCGACGGCTCCCACGCCGCCAACGAAGAACCCCCATCCTGCGATGGGGCGTTGTTGGGCAGTGCCGATGGTCAGAACGAGTGAGCCTCCAGGGCGAACTAGCTTATGATGGTGAATATGGTTTGCTGGATATTGTATTAATGTTCGAGTCGAACTTAGAGGATTCGGGGGCATGCTTACCTGCATTCAATACGGCCCAATAACGCGAACTGAGTGCTGCGATGTAAGTAATCGAATGAAGGAAAGGGCTATAGGCTCACTCCATGCTTCCTCCGATCTGTTCACGAATATCAACGTCCGCGACAGGTCCGCCGCCAAGCGAACTCGGAGTCTCTCCAGCAGTAATCACCTAATCCAAAATCCTCAGTACACCTCTCCAACTCATCGAACTATACAGTACACACCAAATGATCAAACGGAGCATGTTTCGTTAAAAATCCCGTAAGAGCAGGGAAGTCTTTAATGTTAAACGACTCTCCGGACACCGTCAGGCCTTCCTTCCCATCAATCCCCTTCTTAAGCCGTTCGACGGCCGCATCGACTTTGGATTGAGTCGAAGAGGCGATGACGACTGATGCACCGTTGTCGAGCGCCGCGACTGCTACACCATGGCCAATCCCTGTCCTTATAATATAAACTTCATTGAGCCAGAGCCGAGATTTGAAACTACGCACCAGAAGACCCGCCAATGATAAGAACCTTCTTGTCATTCAAAAGCGTATTCGAAGAACTCATAGCGGAAGTGATATCTCTTGCATCATATACCCGAACATTCTTTTTATACACCCAGGTGCCCCTCTAACCCACAAATCTCCACGCACATCGATCGAGAATAACGACGGATTTCACGGAGATTGAGCAAAGATGCTGAACGCTGATTGGACAGAGTCGAACGCGTCATAACTGATGCCCGAGCCCGTGGCCGAGGTTGAAGGGATGAGCTCGGTGTTGGTTCGGTCGAACGAAGATGGTCAGTTTGGCTCCATAACAAATCGGCCATTTTCGCACGTGACCGTGTCCACAATTACGCGTCTCCACTAAACGCGCTTACATCTTAAGCATCTCTTACGTCTGCTCATGTCTTTCACGAACTATATGAGCCCCCTATAAACTAAGAGCTCAATAGCCTCACCTCACCCCTTCGCCCACCAATCCTCTCCCTCTCCTCACTCATTCAAACCTCAACTCCCACACCTCTTAACATCAACTCACTACATTTTCTTCATCTCCACGTAAAAATACAAGAATCTCAAGAAACATATTCAACAATACAAATCAATCAAATCAGAAACACTCCTCCAAAACACCACTCAATTCACACGAACAGCATACGCCCCATTAATCGCCAACGGTCCTTTGGCAACCGCAGCCTTGAACCGTACGGCTTCGGCGGCAGGCTTGACCTTGAGCGGCCTCACGGTCGACACGCCGAGTTCTTTCGCGATACGGTCTGAGAGGTCTTGGTCGACTGCGGCGAACACGGATACTGTAGCAATTGTGAGAATTGAGGAGGAGAGGGAGGGAGGAGAGGAGGGGACTTACGTTGACGAGCTTTGATCTCGTTGCTCCTCGCGTTACCCAAGTGGCCTGCAACGTTTTTGACGTATCGATCTTGAGCTTCTTTGGTGAAGACTTTTTTCCAGAGTGCGCGGGGTTGCTCAAAGTCCACTAAACGGCATACATGTTAGAAACCGTGGCGAGAAGAGAAAGAGTCGTAGACGTACGCTCGGTAATCTCGCTCAAATCCGACACGGCAGAGCCAACAAACGTCTCGTGCTGCACCGTCGTGAGCGACTTTTTATAAGACAGCGGCGCAATCGAAGACTGATAGTTGGGCCGAGCGCCTTGAGAAACGACGTTCATAAACCCAGCGCGCTCTACACCAAGCCCAATCAGCATCCACACAAACTCGTAAAACCAACTCTAAAAAACTCACGGAAATTCGCAACAGGGCACAACGGCGCATTAACCGGGATCTGCTGATAATTCACACCCAGCCTATGCCGGTGCGTATCCGGATACGAGAACAACCGCGACTGGAGGACCGGGTCCGCCGAGGGCTCCACGCCCGGTACGAGATGCGACGGGGCAAAAGCCACTTGCTCGATCTCTGCGAAATAGTTTTCGGGGTTGCGGTCCAGGACGAGTTTGCCGATCGGTTGGAGAGGGAATTGGTCGTGCGGCCAGATTTTGGTGAGGTCGAGGATGTTGTAGCGGAAGGATTCGGCTTGTTCTGGGGTCATCGTTTGCTGTCGAAGGTACAAATTAGGCTATGGCTTCAAGTAGTAAAGGCAGCGACGTACGATGAAGACGTTCCAGACGGGGTGATCCCCCTTTTCGATGGACTCGAAGAGGTCCTGGGTAGCATAGTCGCCGTTGGAACCAGCGAGCTCGACCGACTGCTCTTGCGTCAGGAACTGCGAATTAAAATGAGCATGACATCATACAATCGGCGATAAACTGAGATCGCACCTTGGCTCCCTTTTCCGCCATACAGTGGACTTGGACATACGTAAACTCGCCCTTGTCGTTGACCCACTTGAACGTATGACCAGAGTATCCGTGTTGATGCCTATACCCATCGGGCACACCACGGTCGCCAAAGAGGATCATGACCTGGTGGATACTCTCCGGGTTTTGGCTAAGATAATCCCAGAACATATCCGCGTCCTTCAAGTTGGTCTGCGGATCGCGCTTCTGTGTATGAATAAAGTGCGGGAACTTGGCCGGATCGCGCAAAAAGAACACGGGCGTGTTGTTGAACACCCAGTCCCAGTTGCCTTCCTCCGTCCGAACCTTGATCGAGAACCCGCGAGGGTCGCGCGCGGTATCGGGTGAACCAGACTCGCCGCCGACGGTGGAGAAGCGCATGGTGATAGGCGCGCGTTTGCCGACCTTGTTGAAGATGGCAGCGGAGCAGATGTTGGAGACGTCGTGGGTGACTTCAAAGTATCCGTGTGCGCCGGCTCCTTTGGCGTGCACGACGCGTTCGGGGATGCGTTCGCGGTCAAAGTGGGCCAGGAGGTCGATGTGGTGGAAGTCTGGATGTTATTTTAGCGGTGGTTTACGGAAGGTAGTTGCAAGATGAATTTACCTTGGAGAAGGAGCGGGCCATGAGGACCTATGCGCTGAGCCTCGTACGGCTCAGCGTACGGCGCGCCGTTGGAGGTGGTGTAGGTCGCACCGTCCTTGTTGTTGAACACTTGCTGGGAAGGCATGATGATAGTCGAGAGGAGAGGGTGGAGTGGGCTGGGAAATTAACGCGATAGTCCTCCGCGCTTATATATTATGCGTTATCCCGATCAGGAAGTCTAATGAACGCATGGTGACATCACCCGCGCCGAGGCTCCGAGGACCAACCCCTGGTCGCTGATTGGCCGTCGCAAGGCCGAGGCTCCTCGGCTTTCCTGGTCTGGGATCTGGATTAGACATGTGGTCTCTGGTTCGCGACCTTGTTGGGGAGCGAAGCTTACGACCAGGTCCCGTGAATTGCATGCCTGGGTCTTTTAGCCTCCTATATGCGGGTACGGCGCAAGATGCTGGTGTGAATGCGTCGAGTTCTTGCGTGCTAGAAGGTGTGTCTTGCGAAGGTGCGTGCGTCTTTGGGCTTGGGTCGTTACAATAAGGCGCGTTGAAGGCTCTTCTTACGTTGAATGCATGATCCGAGCGCGTTTTTCATCTCAGTCAACGGTCGTTTCTTGGGTATTGGATGTATGCGCAGACGGAGGCTTTTTAATTAGCTGGGCCACGATCGGTGGAGGCGGATATCGGAATTCCACCACGGCCAAATCGTTTTGCCGTTTGTGTCCTAAATGATACATGTAGCATCACGAAACCGGTCACAGGCTGGCGCATTTAGTCAGAATTATTGTATATTACCAGGTATTATGAGGAATTTCCGCCAAATTCCCAGGTCTTACCAGGGACCCACCAAATCCGTTAGCAGCTGGCAAGGCCTAATAAGGCCTTGTAATCTCCCTCCAGCCTGTGACCGCTCTCATGATGCTATGATATATGTATAGCGTGATTGGATATTCACGTTGCTCCAATAAATACTGTAGCCACCAGCTAGGCTATCGAGGCTTGGTTTACGGTAGTGTCTGATACAAAAAATAAACCCATGCCTGTTGGGCGGCGGAGCCGCCAGGCAGGGGTTATATCACCTGTATTTCCGGCTGTAAATAGACCGTGTATATGCAAACGGTTCTGGGGGATTCCTCCCCCCGACCATCATCTCTTGCTCATCGTAGTCGCGTGGTCGCGACGCGCATCAATGCCAACGTAATCCACGTGCGAAATTAGTTTCTTGTTTCGACTCGTCCTGCCTGGGAAATTAGGATACAGAACCCCTTCAAAATGTATCCTTGAGCATTTACGAACCTACGCTATGATCGGTTGTAATTCATATTATATAGAGTGCCAGATAGCTACTTGGACGGATCAAAAGGTTGCTCCAACGTATCCTAGGCAGCTCTGCATATGCGCGAGCTTCACCAACGCGGCCGTAGAGACTCGGTACGGGCTTCATCTCAACTAAAACGATCAGTACTTCAGAAGTCTTGGCACGCATTTGCGCCTCGCACGGTATCGTTATATCCGTTTTGAGCGCATACTGCGTAAGTGTTCGCCTCTTGACATGAGTAGTTTGGCATAGGTTGAGTCCCAGTGTGCGCACGCTGCGGCTCTAGGACTGTGTGTGATACAATAAGCAGTTAAATGTGTGGCTCTGTAAGGAGTTATTGCAGGTAGGAAGAAACTGCAATGCGCATCTCACGCGATCTAGCGCCACGCTGGTAAATTGGCTGGCTGCTCTAAAGCATATATCCTACCCTAACCTAACGTAGCATTGTTAACGATTAAGATTTTCTCACTAATCGCTCAAATCTTCACGAGTGATCTTCGGGCATGAGACGGAAAAACTCGTTGTGATGGAGGATCTTTCGCTGATGAGGCCGTTTTGAGTTTCGAAGCAGCTCGTCGGGCACCAGCAGCTAGCAAGCGTGATGTGATCTAGTTCCACCAATAGCGAGACTCGAGCTCTGAGGTCACGATACATACGCCGCCTACCACCCGACAGGAGTGGCAAAAAATGAGCTAGAATGCGCGCATAATATGTGTGGGCCACCATGCATGCTCTCGTACGGATACGCATCGGATTAGTTGTTTTGTGAATACATTTGTGTGCTGGGTGCTTCTACGCATCCAACGCCTCTTGTTGCCTTCCGAGCCTGGCATCATACTTATGCCAGTGATGAGGGCTGCTTCTCATCGCTCCGGGCTTGATGAGCCTGCGACGATTTTAATTTGAGATGTGAAACCACCTCGTATCATATCACTCGTTAACAGCGCTAGACCTAACGTGTTTTAAGGCTGTCGCGGAGTGGTCCGGTCCAGCCCGCTGCTGGCCCCTGAGCCCCTATTCGTGGTTGTGTATAGATTTGCTCGCGCCTGCGGCGCAATCCATTCGTTTCTTCTCTCCTCTCACCACGCACACTCTAGTCCGACGCGCTTGCCTCGCTACAAAGGTCTGTACTGCGCCTTGGATTTATCTATAAAGATTAATTCCATAAAATACCTACATGCTCGTGTAGCACCTTTGAATTTGCATGACGGGTTGAACTTAGATGACCGGTTGGCCTCGCCGGTCATATTTGTGTGGGTCTAGAACCACATAGAATAGGGCCGGCTGCGCTTCAGACCCTGCGGGCGGCTGTCCGCTCTCTTTCTCGCTATTTACGAATCACAGACCCAGGCACAGCAAGGTTTCGCACATCAGATCATCTGATTCTCCCCGCTGCCTCATAAGATCACAGGGTTAAATTTATGCAGACTGAAACGAGGAGAACAAAAAGGGTTGCGTCAACACGGATTACTCAATGTGAGGGCCGTACCGCTGTGCTCGTAGCGGCAAGCAGCTGATATAGGACCCATTGGATACCGAAGATTCTAATGATGTCTATACATAAACTGCTACGATCACAGCCTCAGGATGATCAATCCCTGGTCACTGGATCCTGTAAGAAGCAAAAGGCGCTGAACTTGCTGTGAAAATATTGTTGCCCGAGCGATACACTTACATTGTCTTGCGTATTTAAACCCCGCTTTGTTGAGATTCATCACCCTGCTCCGTATGTACCGCAAAACTCAAAGCTCGAGTTTGCTATTTATTTCCTTTCGCTTCTACTCAGTATGTCTCTATTAACCTACTCTAGTAGTAACTATGCGGTGGAGACTGTCTTTGCGGTGCCCGAGCTATTTCTCTTAATCCAGAGTTTTCTTGACAGAGCAGATAATGTCGCCCTGCTATCTCTTTCTCGTCGGGCTTTTACCTATGCAGCTCCCGTTGTTTGGGAAAGCGTGGAGCTGAAACAACTGCTACAGCTGATCAAGGGTGTGCAGATAGCGCCTCCTCGAAGCGTCTCATCGTTGGTACTACACACGACTGTACAACAACATTGCGTAAGCTTACTCTTACCCTGGTCATCGCCTCTTGTTGATCCATTTTGCCAGATTGTTACGTTTCCAAAGTCGGTAGAACTCACTCGGTTTAGACTGTACTCGTCGTTTGTCAAGGTGCTCAGAGCGGACGGCCCTTACTCAATCGATTATTCAGACAGCATACCAACTCCGTTACTGCCGAATCTTCAGCATTTGATACTCCACGTTCATGGAAGCGCAGAGGCCAAGTACATTAACTGGATCTCGAGACTACTCACACCAAGTCTGAAAGAGCTGAAGCTTCTGTCGGTCGACCAGCAACACACATCAGAGCCACACGGTTTCTTGGATCTTGCGTGGCTTGACCTGGATACCTACTTGAGTCTAGTTGATCAGGTCTCCGCCTTCTGCCCTCAGATACAGGCGCTACGTATATTCGGAGCTGGGCAGGGACAAAAGGGTCCAGGCTGGACAGACTTGTGGAGAAACTGGATTACAGCAAGGGACAGTCAACAAATGATTAATTCAGTCGATTCCATGTCCAACCACTTCCATGCCTTCTATCCAAACTATATCAGCTTCGACAAGCTCACTAGCCTACACCATCTCCGTTCTTTGTCCATCACTGTTCCCTATATCAGTCAAGCTATGCTTCAGAATTTGGGCCAACTCCCGCGTCTTGATAATCTTTCCTTGCACATCAATATCCCTATGCTACAACCACTTGGTCATACCCCCATAATTCTGCCAGCCGATTCATTCCCTTCCCTTCGACACTTGGCCTTGTATAGACCTCATCCATCCGTATTCGAGCTTTTTCTTCAGCCGTGCTCCCTCTTCCGAAACCTTTTGACTGCTCGCATACATATCGAAAGCTCGCAAGGTGACGATCGAGTTACCCTCAGACAGTTGCCATCGAACGCAGTGATTCAGTGTTTCTCCCAGAGCCCTTCGGTCCTCGCCAATCTTACCATATCGTCCGATGCGGAACGAAACTGCTTCACGCTTTTCTGGCCGACTATCGACATTTTCAGTCATATGCCTCTGAAGCGCCTAGACCTCGGAAGCATCCAGTTCAATCCTGTACCTATTGCGTTCGCAGTAGAAGCCAACGGTATGCAGGATAATCTTCCCCACATCCAGTGGAAAGATTTTTTGTCTGCCGTACCGCTCCT
>WSTH01000619.1:0-20898 GCA_019616345.1 Ceratobasidium sp. 395
CCCCTATTCACTACCATCCCCTGGACCTACCCCGGCCCCTCTCTCCCGGAGGGTATGTTAGTGGCATGTTACTCCCCCTACCTATAGACGTGCGGTGAACGTCAATGACGGGATACTATTCGTGCGGGGTGAGGGGTTTGACGGGATGTTAATGGTAGTCCTACTGACGCGGCTCATCAACCATGCCGTCCTAGACAACAAACGCACCGCGCTGGACCCCGCCAGCGCGGTTTCTGACTTGATACTTGTTGTGGCCCGGGAGTCTACGCTGCCCCCTATATGCTCAGCCCACATCCTGAGCGACCGCGTTCAGTGTTCAGGATCCCATGTTATAGGTTAGTAATTTATTTCACCGGATGATGTCTGCTAATCCGAGACCCAGGCGGCTGTTCGAACCCTTACTCGACCGATGGCTACCGTCTGGGCCTAGTACATGCCAGTGTACGGATCCACGGCTGAGTCGAGTGTCGCGCTCACACGCATGATCTCGCATTACATGCGCGGGAGATCATTCCTAACGCCAGCCTGCTAGCTCCAGTTTGACAGAAAACCCTCGCGGTGCGAAGCCGCTCGAGGTATCACTCCCATGCTCGTTATTCTCGCCACTCCCTCTCCCCCTTCTAGCTCTAGCTACAGCACTTGGGTGGGCTAAAAAACCGGTGCTTTCAACCAAACTCGGCGTGTTAAGGCTGCGCCAGCGCCACTCCACTCCGTATCCAAACCCAGTACGCTCGGGCTAGGAACGGTACGCGTATCTGTCAACCGGTCAATCATACGCTAACTAGGGACGCTATGGTGTCCTCTACTGCCTCGAACTTTTATAGCTCGGGGTGATAAAACTACGCGCGGGCTGCTCACAGCGCGTGTCAAATTTCCGACACAAACCACCCGTGCGGGCTCGTATGTCATTGCAGGTTAGCTCTGCATCCCACGTCCACACAATATGTACCAATTCGAGGCCGAAGCGGGTCGTCAATCTCTGTTCAGCCAGTCATGACTCTCAGGCGTCAGCTCCTCGAACTCAAACAGAAACCCTCGCGGTACCAGACCGCTTGAGGTATCATTTCGAGGGGTTCTCTCGGCACCCCCTCGCCCCTTCCCCTCCTGCCTCTATTTGTAGCGCTTGGCGTTGTCCAGAATAGCTGGTGCATCAACCGTGATTGGTGTTCAGGCTGCGCCAGCGCCGCTTTACTCGGTATCCACCCCCTTGAACTCGAGATTGTCAGCATCACTATCGGCTCGTGGGTTGTACGCTCACTAGGGACGTAAGTGTGTCCCGTATGGCCTCGAGCTTTGATAGTGCAAGGTGATAGGAAACATACACGCGTTGCTGTCAGCGCGTGTCAAGCTTGCCGTCTACTCGCGCGGTCTGCGGTCAAATCCGTCACCCAGGCTTTGGTTTACTGGTACGGTTCACCGGACGATCTCGATTGCACCTCTGATGCGGCCGTACGTCAGGAAAAAACCCAAATTCAAATTTACCACAAATGGGTAAACCAGGTCGGTTTCATACTGTAACGCCGGAAGTCACGGCATTTGCCGCTTATTCACCCAAGGTGTGGCGCAATCACCGGCAGTTCGCCTCCCGGTGAGTGATTTTGCCTCCATTTGCCTCCCCTCGTTGCGATTATCCCCCTTTACAGCCGTTTGCAGATAAGATGAGAGTGGGTTTTTTCTCCTCACGCCTTTGTTTGCTTATCAATCGACGGAATCAGTAGCGCCCATCGCCCGATGCGAGTCCGGAATCGCGGCTTGGGGGCTACACCTAATGAGGCCATCTACGCCTTCAGACCTGAGCGTGCTGCCGCAAGGTCCGTTGACGTTGCGGAATACGTCATTGTAAATAAAAGCATCCAGTTAGTTTGGATAGGAAAGGGTTTAATGAAGCATCAACGTGTAATGATAATGTGTTTGCCTGCGCGTTGTGTGGGATACTGCCTTAAGATTTGCGTCCATGTATGTTTCACAGGTATATGCGGTAAGCTCGTAGTACAACGCAACTTATCCTCGACTTAAACACCGCGGCCGCGCTGAACTGAATATCTGCGATTGAACCAATTTTTTGCTCTTCCTATTCTGCTCGCACCTCAATGTATTTCACGCTGTTCTTAACCGTCCACTGAGCCCCAGCGCCTTACAAGACTCAGAAGCGCCACCAGTGGCGTATACTCCAAGCTTTCTATCTCTTAGCCTCTACCGCACGTAACAGGCGCATGAGGGTGCTTTGTTTACATGGACTGAAACAACTACAAGGAAGATCACATACTGCAGAAACAGGGGAACAGCCTAAGCCGAAATTGACGCAGCAGAAGCAGTATTCGCATCCAACGCGCTAGGCGTTCCTAAACTCTCCCTCGACCCGAGTGCGTTTGCTGCTCGTAGCGCTCTGGGCACGCTCAGGTGGTGGTGGAAGAACAGAGGGTGGCAGAACGCCGTTGTGTGTAGGCGCAATCAAATGGGTGTTTTGGCGGGAGGGAATATTTATCTAGCAGATGAATATTGGTATCGACAATAATCGACCGCGGCCCACTTGGCTTGCCGTGACCACACTGTATACTAATACAGTACGCATCTTGGGTTATTTTTGTAGTGATGCACTGGTCGGAGAGCCAGATAATGACGTATTCCGCAACGTCAACGGACCTTGCGGCAGCGCGCTCAGGTCTGAAGGCGTAGAGCCTCATTAGGTGTAGCCCCCAAGCCGCGATTCCGGACTCGCATCCGGCGATGGGCGCTACTGATTCCGTCGATTGATAAGCAAACAAAGGCGTGAGGAGAAAAAAACGCACTCTCATCTTATCTGCAAACGGCTGTACAGTCTACAAGTTTTGTTGCCTCGAACAAAAACCCTGGCGGTGCTGGGCCGCTCGAGGTATTATCACAATCGACCCCTTTCAGCACCATCTCCCCCCCCTCTTCTGGTCGAGTCTGGTCGCTCGGTTTGGCCAGAATAGTCGGTGCTTTGACCAAACTCTGCGCCCTATGGCTCTGTCAGCGTTGCTTCGCTATTCTGTGTCCATGATAGACAATTGGGCTAAGCGGTGAGCGTAGCTCTCAAATGATGGATTATACACTAATGTAAGGGTGTCATTTTACCCTCGAACTTTCGTAGCTCGAGGTAATGGGAATATCCACGCACTGACGCAGCGTGTGTAGGGTTTCACTCTCGTTTGGGCGTGTTGCAAACAAAGCCGCCGCAACCAAGCGAAGCGTACAACCCAATCCCACGCACCTCCTGGCCCTGTTTTTCTCGCCCAAGGCGTGTTTCTCATGTGCGATTGCTCGGCGAGGCCATCGATTCGCCCCGCGTGTCACTGTTCATCGCCTTCCAACTCGGCTTTTGGACTCCCCACGCCCGCCCGCTCTTCCTCGCGCGGCCGCTTTACTCAACGAATCACGCCACCGGGACTCAACCCGCCGGCAATGTGGCATGATGAGACACCCCACGACCAACGTAGCACATGTCTTGGCTCTTTGCGCTCAAGCGAATCCTTCGCATCCGATTTTCCGGATCCATTACAAAAAACGCTCGACGCTTTTCTTAGTTTGCCCATCACTTGTACCTCCCAGTCGATCACATAACGCGGTTTTCTCTTCGGCCGACTACCTCGGTTACTAGTTTTACGCTACCCATGACAAACACGGCTGGACTCGATGCGATACGGCCACAACCTTACGTATTGGTGTTCTATCGTTTGAACTGTTATCATCGCCGGTACATGATTCTGTTATCTATTCGAGTGAGCGCTAACTCTTATGTTCCTTGTACAGTCCACAATTCTTTCACCCCAAATGAAAATCCTCGCGGTGCTGAGCCGCTGGAGGTATCACTTCGGCTGCCATTCCTGTCCTTTCCCTAACTCGACTCGCAGCACCCTATTATCATGCCTGTGCCGGTTATGCACCATGTGGCGCACAAATCCGCGCCTTCGAGGACTGTTTTGCGGCACGCGCGCTTGCTTACTGCCCGTCGCAACATTTCTCTTTGGTTCGCGTATGTGAATCGGCCTATATGCGTCAACCCAGCACGAAAATGGCTATAACACGCGGTACCTCACCTTGAACTCGCCTGGGACAACACGTATTCCACCAGCCGAACTCGCGCGTCCCGCATCCCAACCTTGATGTAATTCGTCTCTTCCCCGCGCTATTTGCCGCTCCTCTACAAATCGCTCTCGCCAAAACACCTCTGATCTTCGCCTGTATTCCATCCTCTAGCCGCTGCCGGTTGCCGACCTCGAACATCCACTATAATCTGTATAACCACACTACCCACTGACCCAAGCAGTCTTATTGACTCCAAATACGGAAACCAACCGCCATTGCCGGTCGCAGGGCCATCTAGCCGACGACCTTAGCTCTATCAATCCAACCTACTTTGTCAGATCGTACGGTTCCAGGCACGCGACTATGCTAATCGCTTGTCTCTCAGCCTGTGACCTAATTTCTTCAGTGCGTCAGGTGTTGTCGACAGCCTGCCGTGAGCTACAAACATTGTAGCGTCATCATCAGCTTTTCTTGAGCTGAATTGTTGGAGTTAGTTGGCAGATCTGTGCTTTGACGTAAGTCATATTTCGCTAGGATTTGTTCACGATATTCCTTTGAGATCCTCGTCGAGCAGAAATATAGCATGAAATAACAATCTTATTGCTCCATTCTTCGTTCTCCGCAGACGTTCGCCCGAACCGTTAGTCTACACTTATATAGGTGTGGTTGTTTGCGTTGAACACGACGGGGGGCAAATGAAGGAAGACCGATTGAGTGATGGTAGTACAGATTTCGGGAGGATGGTGGGTCTCGAATACCGGTGCGTCTTGCCGAGTTTCTCTGTATAAACGTACGGCACTTTTGGAGAAATTGTTTGTAACTCACAATGATAACTATAATGGCTTATGCCAAAGCGTTGAGTGAGCGAGAAACTTGATATCTGAGGCTTTGAGTATAACGAAAAATATGAACTGGGGTTTGAGCTCATGATACGCACCGTTGCCCCTCAGTATGGTGAGTCTTGATCCCGCTCTGCACCGGCGGGATTTATTTGTTCCCGAACCGCTTACGTCATGTTATCGTGAATGCTTTCTTTTGCTGGATTTTTATAACCTCGTAGATACGAATCTTCCTACCACTTGAAGGATGCTGATTTCGCGACAGGAACACTAAACCCTCCAAAAAAATGCCCGTCGGTAGCGTCTGCGTTGATCATCTGTACTCGCTCAATGTGTACCAAAAATGGTCAAAATCTTACTCTACGGGATCTTTTACAGCTCATTTTGTCTATCTATATAAATTGACAATCTTGCCATTCAGTTCGGAATGTGTCGTGTATGAAGCAGGCAAGAGGATGAAGTACAGAGGGACTTGGGGTGGATATGGAGGGGAAGATTGACGGTATACAAAGTTAAGATTGCGGGGGTCATGACCCGGACATAGAATCCTGTTGAAATTTGGCCCACGAAAGGAGCCACTCTAGTCATCCCAAGCTTGGTAAGTCACACACTTTGCAAGCTCGTGAGCATCTTGTCGCTTCAATCGAGGCATGTCTTCTACCAGACGGGTCGTTGACCGGATCCTGAATGCCAGCGCTGCACATTGATCTCGCTCGGTTGGGAACTCCTAGGGGTGTGATTAAGCGGTGGAGTGCAGAGTAGGACAGAATGCAGACTTTCAGTACGTTGATCAACGACTCGACTGTGATAGAAAGCTCACGGAGGCCGGAAAAAGGTACGCCGGCGTCCAGCACTGCAGGCAGTAAGCGCTTGTGGATGCCTAGCCATGGTTTGACTCGTGCGCCGATATACAATATATGGCTCACAAATTGACCTGGAGCTATTGGGTGGGGTCAACATACTCTGATTCGGTGCGTTGTGTACCAAATGAATCGAAGGGGGCTCGGCGGAGGTGGTGAACTCTAAGCGCTAAACCATGTGGTCATGTTTCGGGGCCGCGCTAGTGACACAGTCTTTTTTTTGGAATACATATTTAACGAGCCAGCACGTGACACAGTCCCTACACATCACACTACGGAGGATTAGGGATTTTGGTTGGCGACAACGTTGTGAAAGTTCCCCAGCTTAGTCAGCGATTCGGCTCGCCGAAGTGCCGGTGAAGCTCGGGACATTTACTAAGGATTTCCCCGAGAGACAACTCGGGATAAACACTCACGTATCATCCGCGATTCTTAGTCGCTTCTACGGTCGTAAATGAGATCGTTTTGTCGAAGATGATATCTTGAAGACATGAGTGAACTTCTCCCGGCGGAAAATTCGACTTTTCCTCTGAGTTTTCGTTGGCGAAAAGGAGAGGCAAACGTCCAACGTATCACCCCAGTACCAACAGAGTTTCGTTCGGCCAACACTTGAGCGTTTTGGCTACATAACGTCACCGTTTCTCCGAGAAAAAGATTGAACATCAGAAAAAGGTGTGCATTTTCATTTAGCTAAACTCAGCTAAACTTAGCTAAATTTATGGACTTAGGGGACTTACCATTTGTACACTTTCATTTAGCTAAATTTAGGTCAATTTATCCTTGACTTAGCAAATTTAGCAAATTTAGAACTGTAAAAACACAGCATGGCTGCCTGCCTGGTGTACCTAGTGTCAGTAGCTCAGTGCATAGGGCACAGGGCTACTATGCATAAGCATCCCAGAGTGATAGAGGGCTCAAAAAAAGTGGTTTAGGGGGGGCATTTAGTCAATTTAGCTAAATTTAGTGAATTTAGAATTGGGTGCTAAATTTAAATGCCAACTTTTCCTGACGAACATTTGTCCGCTTTGTCTCTCAACAAAATCCGGTCGATATCTCTAACGTTTTGTCTAGATTTTCGATACATTTCTTCTAGGATAAGTCCTCCAGTTTCGGTCGAGTATCTTCACGGTTTCTCCCGGGGCAAACTCCTGCGTTTCTTAGGCGCTTTTATCGCATTTATTCTGGGATAACCGTTCTCGTTTACGCTACATATCTTTGACGTCGATCCCAAAACAAATACTCACACTTTCTCAGTATATCTTCGGCGTTGATTCTCAGATAAGTACTCACGCTTCTTCAGTATATATTCAGCGTTGATTGTCATATAAACACCCACATTTCTTCAGCATATATTCACCGTTGGCTCTCGCTCAAACGCTCGCGCTTCGTCGCCATATCTTTGGCGCTTATCCTCAGCCAAACGCCCGCGTTGTTTCAGCATATCTTCGACGTTGAACCCCCGAGCAAATGCTCGCGCTCTTTTACTATATCTTTGGCGTTGATTCTCGGTTAAGCTTCCTCGTTTTTTCGGCGTATCGTCAGCGCTGATTCTCGACGAAGCGTTCGCACTTTTTCAGCGTATCTTCGACGTTGATTCTCAGCCAAACGATCGCATGCATTCGACGTATCTTCCGCGCCATACGTTCAAGTTTGTTCAACGTATTTTCGACGCTTCTTGTAGGCTGTATACTAGCGTTTCTGTCGCATACATTCCGCTCTTATAGCAGAACAGAAGATGTGTTTCATCCAGGTTTTGTCCGAGTATATGCCATATAATAAATAAAACGTTCGATTGCTCCTAGCTTGTACATACACATTCTCTATCATATTATCAGTTCGATCGGCCCCGCCATTTGTTGGCACGCATAGACTGCGACCGAATCCACTGCGGTGCCTTGGCCCCAGCGCGCGGTCGTAACACATAGCCCGGCAGTGTTGGGTGTGCCTGGCCTTCGGTGCATTTAGCCCACCGGCGCTTAGGATGGTCGACCACCACCCAGTAATCGTCTCCAACTTCACCGGAGTATGCTGGAGAGAAATGAATGTCCCCAACCTCCCTATCCTTGAGTGGTTGCCGTGCTGCACCGTCATTGGAGAATGACCACCTTGCTGGCGCCGTTATCTCCGTCTTATTCGGTCTCCGCCTAAATATCATCGGTCCTTGTACTCCCCCCCTAGACATACGCTATAGTCTGAGCACTAGGCGGTATATGAGACTCGTATCAGTACTTACAGCCACCGGTCTCCAACACCATAAGTTTCGTCCTTCGCGTTAACTTTTTTCCGCTTCGTCTCCCTATTGATATGCCAGTTAGTACATTGCTTCATATAGATGAGGACTAAGTTAAGTTGGTACAAGCCTTACTTCTCGAGCCTCACAGTCAATATAACGCGAAGCTCGCATTCTAACATTTCCACTAAGCTCGCTTTCGACCTCACTCTCTTCGCTGCTCTCATCTTCGCTACTCGAGTCGCTGGAACCTTTACTTTCAGACTCGCTCCCGGGCTCGCTCTTGGGCCTGGACTTACTCTCACGCTCCTCAAGCTTAGCTTTACCCTTATCTGCTCGAACAGAGTCCACAGTATTAACCTCGGTAACGTCACTTGTGTTGTCGTCCTCTTCATATCTAACCGACTCGGAATGACGCGTATGGCTGGTGGTGTTTGTTTTGCTCTGTCGATCGCTGCCAACGCTGAGTCTAGGGGCGGTAGAGCGAGAAGATCGAGCAAAAACCGTCGGAGAGACGGCGCCAGGAGTATTTGCCGACCTGAAACTCTCGTAAGAGGAGCCCGAGGACATAGTCGCATTTGATTTCATCGATGCTGGGTAATGGTTCGGCTCCGTTCGAGTAGACTCGTGAACGATCGGGAATTGGGGCGGTACTTGGGGTGATATGTACCCTACCGGTGTTGGGAGCCTTTAGAGTAATAAAGAATGTGAGACGAACAGATTCAAATTGATTAAACACACTCACCGCATGGAAGTGAATCCCGGTTCTTGGCTTGAAGGGGGCGCTGAGGGAAACAACTGTCCTTTGGCAGGCGTCGATGTAAAGAACGTTTGCTCGTCGCTGAGCGTTGATGCGAGGGGTGTTTGCGCAACGGGTGTTTTCATGAAGTTGGACATGTCCGACCACCTAATTAAGGACGCAATTAAACCACTGTACCAGCTTTCTTCGTATGATACTGGTTGACTTACGCTGCGTCCAGTTCTGACTGCGATGAGCGCCCCCAGTTCTTTATCCATGCGGTCACCGAAGGTGAAGGTTTGCTGAAGGCGGCTATTCAGTAATGCTTCAAAATACAAAAAAAGTGCTTGTACGCTTTTTGCCAATGTCTCTGAAAAGTCGCGAAGCCACTGGACATGCTTCGTTTAGACAATCACAATCGTAGTAGTCCGAGCGACTTACGCGGAAGCACAGCGGCTGGAGGCAGAAGAGGCCTCGGTCGACCAGTCAAATAGCTCATGGACCCCAAAAGTTGGCGGTAGAGTGCTCGGAATAGCATAGCGGCCGCTGGGGAGCGGAGTAGAGCGAGCCGATGAGGTGCGTGAAAATCGATGTGGAGGCATGATGGTGGTTCTTCTCCCTCGTAGCCCGCGGCCATACTTATACTAAAAGGGTGACTTGGGCTGGCCGAGACCACAAGGGTGAAAAGCGTTTAGAGTATTTCGGCATTCCAAGCTGCGACAATCGGTGTCCAAAATAGGAAATCCTTTGTACGTGAAAGTTCGCTGAACGTACAACCACGCCAACTCTCTCTTGAGCGCCCCCACCTCCCCCTTGACCGCTCTACGTGTATTACAGGAGATTTGAGCGCCCTTTGAATTATTCATGAAGCCTATATAATCCCAATGTCGCTCCAAAATTCAAACGCACAAAGGTCTGTTATTGGTCATCAAACCGGAGACTCTGCAAGCGTATCTAACGCGCGCTATCATAGCAATGACGCGTCTGGAGACGGGGGCAATAATGGGAATTATCCGTCGAAAATGTCGTGCACTAACGATGCCGCAATCAAGACAGAACTTGACCATGTGGAGCTCAGCCGCTTATCGTATTCCCGAACTCCCTTCAATCCATCCACTCTACAGTTTTCTGGATATCCACAGCCCGAATCTGGATTGATATCTTACGATGTACCTCTTGACTTAGATATTTTGCTGAAATACCTTCCCCCATCGTCACTCTCCGCTAAGCAGTTTGAGTACCGAGCGGAAGGGTACAAGGTGCTCCTTGCTAGCCTCCGAGGGTTGCAGTGCTCCTCTAAATTGCTGGAGTTCCGTCGCGTGGATCTTATCAACACAATCTCAGCGGAACTAGGCGGTTTACTAGCGACAGCTACCCAAGAACTAAAAACACAGGCCAGCATGGGCACACATTATGACGGTCTACACCGCATACACTTTGGTACGTACTAATGTTTTGTTGATCATAGACCGTAATAAACTTTAATCAATAAAGATGGCCCAACTTATAAACGATATATGTCGCCGGTTGTCTCGGCTGTTATGGTCTTGGTTGCAATAATCCATTCCATTCTGGGTGTTTCACGCGAAGGTTGCGGCTTCATACTTAAGTGCATACAATTCATCCTACGGCTCGCAGCAAATCTTCAAAACTCACGTAGCGCCGAGAGTTTCATTTCCAATCATGTCGACCCAATCCCCACCACTCTTCCCACGGTACTTCAACACCTAGGTCTCTAAGATACCGTGGACTTTTACGCTGTCTGCCCAAAATGCGATGCTCTGTACAAGGAAGACGATACAATCGACGTGCCAGACTCTTGTAACGACTCTAGTCATACCGGCGTACGCTGTGGTGCTGAGCTATTTGCTCAACGTTACCGAGGAAACCGCAACTGGACGAAACCTGTGCGACGATTTAGCCATGAACCTCTCGAGTGCTGGCTTGCGAGATTTCTTATGCGCCAAGATGTTGAGGATATGCTAGATATAAAGCCCTCACTGGATCAAGAGCTCTGTACCGACGTTTGGGGGGCATGGTATATGTCGAACTTTCCGGGTCGCGGCCAGCCTTACTTCTTTGATTGTCCACCCAACGAGCTTCGCCTTGCGTTCCTGGTATACCACGATTTCTTCAACCCATACACTAATAAAATTGCTGGCAAGAAACGAAGCGTTGGTCTTATTATGATGGTCTGCCTAAACCTCCCCCCCAATGTACGCTATGACATGAAAAATATCTACGTCACCGCCATGCTTCCCGGTCCTAAAGAGCCAACCCTGGATAACCTCAATAAATTCCTTCGCCCTGTTGTTGATAATTTATGTGAGCACTACGACCCCGGCGTATACATTTCAAAGACACACCGATATCCTCGTGGCCGTAAGGTTCGTTCCGCTGTTACAATCGCTAGCCTAGACATCGTAGCGAGCCGCGCGTTTTCTGGACTGGGTTCTCACTCTCATACTTGCTGCTGCTCGTTCTGCAATGCGACGTTGTCCGAACTTGACGATTTCAATCTTGCCAACTTTTGCGAGAGATCGTTTGAGGATTACTTTCATCACGTCGAAAGATGGAAGAACGCTACAAGTCTCGAGGAACGCGCAAAACTTTGGAGCCAATACGGCGTACGATATACTGAGTGGTCATGTTTTCCCTGGTACAATCCTTTCACAGACACGACAATTGCACCGCTGCACTGGATTAAGAACTCGCTTGAGAAATTAATTCGAGAAAATATGGGCTGTAGTACGACTGTACATGCTGGTATTCCATCGGTGCCTCCACCTCTGTCCCGCCCACTCACTACCGTCGAATTAAAATGGGGGCTTCTTGCCATGTTACATTTGGATGAACCCGCTTTCTCGAAGTGTGGGCTTCCTGAGCCGCTTTTGCGGTTTCTGTGCCGAGATAAGCGTATATTTGAGGCGGGTTTGAACTCAACGCGAATGATAAAGGACTTGAGTGCATGGGTGAGTTGTTACTATGAATATTCTCAATTGGTTAGACTCATAATACTTATCGTTCCGTATATTAGCGTCGGAAAAACCACCTTGTTCGGCGGGATGGGACTGCGGCAAATGCGGGGCGCGACAATGCAGTAGCAGTTGCAAAAGCAGAGTACTTTCTCAGTCGTGCTGGGAAGGAAGTCACCTCCTCGCTCGACACACACTCCACGATGCCTGTCCTTCAAGCGCTATGTAACGAGTTTGAAGTACCCTGGAAGCCGAACGATAGGAAAGCAGAGTTGATGAAAAAACTGGTTAAATACTACTCTGTGAGTTTTTTATGGTAGCCGCTTGCGCATATATTTAGGTTTTAAAATCAGAAAAATGTTTCAATCGTCCCAGTGCCACTTCCTGAACCACCAGAAGGCGAGGGCCCGCTTCTAGGTCTGGAGGTTGTTGCCGAAATCAAAGCCGATATGCAGCGAACCAATCTTCCCAACTGGCTCAAGCGACCACCCTTGAATTTTGCTACAACTGATCACGGCAAGCTTGCGTCCGAAGAACACAAGAGTCTTTCCCTGGTCTCGCTTCCAATCACCTTAATACGACTTTGGAGCTCAAATCCTGAGTTACGGCAATATCTGGATCATCTCTTGCAACTATCTGTGGCGGTGCGAATCCTATCTTATCAGTCCCTCACAGACCGCGACAGAACACTCTTCAAGGAACACTACCAACAATATCTTGACCAGCTAAAAAGCCTATACCCATACAGCAGTATAACTCCGGTGCAACATCTTGGTCTTCATATCCCTTATTTTCTGCACAAGCTGGGACCAAGTACGTGGTACAGCGAAAATACTTGTGAGATGTTCATCGGGATGTTGGAGGATATTTCCACAAACTCGCGTATAGGTATGTGGTTGTGGTCGCTTGAGCTCGCATATTTTTAACGCACTGCGTAGGGGAGCTCGAACAAACATTACATCGAGAGCTAATCATGGCTGCGAACCTGAGCGCAATGATCAGCAAAGGGAATTTTTCAGAAACGCTAGGGCCCCTGGCAGACATCATCGGCAAGTTCCTGGACAAGAGATACAATAGTAGCGGGCAGCAGTTGTCGGTTGCCTGGAGTACCAAACACAAATGCGACCCGATGACCTTGGATCAGGCTACTCACGACGCCCTTTCTGTTTGGGCCAGAAACAATCAGACTAGAGGCTTTGCTCGCCACCTTTATGTCTGTGATGAGTTGTCTCGCGGGCACGTTGTATATCAGCCATTCACCGACGCTCGGAACAACAGCGGCATCCTGTTCAGACCGCGCGGAGCATTCACTGCAGTCGCAGGCCGTGTTGAAGCGATTCTGCAAGAGTCTGATGACATTGGAGCACCTCGTATCATCATCTTGGCCCGTAACTTTGTTCCACTCTCACTCGAGGATGCCGCGCAAGATCCGTACAGAAATCATCCAGTTGTTGGTATCGCGCACTTGGACATAATGCGCCTATATTATGACGCAGTGGACGTCGAGAATATGCACATTATTGAGCTGGAAGACATTGTTTTGCACATTGCAGTTTGCAGTTTCGCTGACCCCCACCATACGATATCGGCGCCATCCGCAGTTGTTGTAGATCTCGACATGGTGTGTGATAATCAGTTTATTACCCAATTGTTACTAATGAAGCGAGCTGTAGAAACATCATTTCCATTCGTGAACTAGCGAGAAGGAAGGTACATTTGGTTTGAGCGCGTAGAGTCGGAATGGATGGTTACATGTACTCGAGGAGGAGTCTAGCAACGACTATGAATGAAAATCGCATTATATGAATGACGTAAGCAACTTGCTTAATCACGTAGGACAGAGCGTGATAGCGAATCTTCATAAACGCAATGAGCTGCTGTCCGTTGAGTAAAGAAAAACGCTTACCATGGGAGGGTAGACACTGCCTGAATGCTTGGGTCCGCATCCCTCAAGACCCGTGAGAAGCTTCATGAGCGAAGCAATCAACCACCGCACAATCCCACGAAGGGATATCGCCGCAACGATGCACGTAAACAAGATAAGCTGAGTAACATTTTACCATTAGTGTTGGGCTGTCAACGGCCAGATAGAAGAGGACTCACGGGGTTCTTAAAAAGTGAGATTATAGCGCGAAAGTACCAAGGGTAGCCGGATAAAAGTTCGGATACCGTCGCCTCGGTTGGCGCGACCTCGGGTAGTCTCGCCTCAGCCGGCGGCGTTTTGGGCGGTTCATCGATTAGCTCAGACAAGAAGCTGTGGTAAGGCTCAAAAACCCTAGGTTGCCGAAGCAAATTCTTGCCTACAGATAAAAAATTAGGTCAACACAGCAAAAACGCAATCGTTTAAAGGACGACAGATTCACGTACCGAGTGTAAGATCAATCCGGTTTGAGCTAGACGCAACAATCTCGATAGAGTCAGCTGGGCCCTTTACACCTGCAAGGTAAAACCGCTCTCCGTGCGCCTGGGTTTCGTACTCCGTTAAGCTATCTTTATGCTACGACTTCAGGCAGAAGAAAACTACTTACCACAACCGCCTTCACATCAATGTTTCGGTCTGACAAGTTATGTGAGTTAGGTCTGCAGACATGGAAGAAGATTGTTGCGCACCATCGATTCGACCTGCAAACCGGTCCCTTGTCGAAGGTTTAATAAAAAAAAATTGCCCGCCAGACGATGTCCCGACAATTGCAGTCGTAGACGTGATTGAGATAGATGGGACAGCAGAGGGGGGAGAGTGGGCACACGATGGCAGAGTCGTGACAACCGCAAGATTGAGGAGTGGGCCGGTAACCGCCAGTCCCCAATGAACAACTCGGCCATCAGACGTGACCGTGCCCAAAATGCGACCATTGGGAGAGATCCCAAAATGAGAGCTAATAAGCGTCAAGTGAGTTACAGGTCGAAGGAGGGGATGTCGAGAGCTTACATTGGATAATCATATACACCGGCAATAATTCGTGGTTCATATAAATGCATTGAATAGGCCCTAGATTTTGTGTAAGCTGTAAAGCGAGGTGTTATTCTTGTAGGTGCTTACACTAAACCAAGCGAACCCCCTACAATCAAATTAACCCTTGAAAGCCCGTAGAACGCCAGCGAGTTGATATTTGGGTCGGGCTTAACGAAAGGCTGAACAACAGTGATGTCCCGATACTCGTTAGATCCATTGGTAATCCTCCAATCAAAACGCGTTGGGTCGTAATCACAGCGCTGGAGTATGCGTACGCTGCGAGAAGTCGAAATTGCCAAGTAACCGCTGATCACGTTGAAGGCGATGGCGGTGATTGCGCTGGGGGCACACTTGTCATCAGATATGACGACTCGGATAAGCCTGAGTCGCTATAGTATTGAGTCAGGAGATGCTGTCCGTAGATCTATATAAAAAACTCACGTTTGGTTCTTCCGGGGCCACGGCTGAGTCCTGATACGTGCGGTACGCACTACCATCACTAAAGCCAATATAATAATCTTCGTCAGGAAAAGTTGGCATTTAAATTTAGCACCCAATTCTAAATTCACTAAATTTAGCTAAATTGACTAAATGCCCCCCCTAAACCACTTTTTTTGAGCCCTCTATCACTCTGGGATGCTTATGCATAGTAGCCCTGTGCCCTATGCACTGAGCTACTGACACTAGGTACACCAGGCAGGCAGCCATGCTGTGTTTTTACAGTTCTAAATTTGCTAAATTTGCTAAGTCAAGGATAAATTGACCTAAATTTAGCTAAATGAAAGTGTACAAATGGTAAGTCCCCTAAGTCCATAAATTTAGCTAAGTTTAGCTGAGTTTAGCTAAATGAAAATGCACACCTTTTTCTGATGTTCGTCTGTGACCCAAGCAACGGTAGTGGCCAAGACGCTCCCGGTGTTGACAATGGTGTGCAAATTCAACTCTGGGACTTTGGTTAGAGTGAAGCAGTTGCGTCCCTCACTCCCAGTGCTGACGAGAATCGTCCCCCCGCTAGGTGATATTGACATCTTGGCGAGGCCTCCACTATGGGGGCTACCACGATGAGTTAACATGCGGTAGTTTGCGAAGCCGGAAAGGGACGCGGGAGAGTTTGCGGTGGCAAATTCAGGCACAGATGGGGGAGTGTATGGAGGCGAACATCAGGAAAACTGGAAAAAACTTTATGGCCTTTAAAGGACTTTATTCGCAAGTCCTTTCTGTAAAGTGCTTTAAAGTACTTTAAAGTCACCAGTTGAGGATTCAAAGTGCTTTAAACTACTTTAAAGTACTTTAATGCAAGGACTTGCAGTTAAAGTTCATAAAGTTTTTCCCACTTTCCTGATGAAGAAGTAGATGTGGACACAGAGCCGGACGAGTACGAGAATTTCGGTGCGAACGTGGATGCAGGTGCGGGAGTATGTTTTCCAACAACGTTTGTTGGGATGGTACCACGAGCAGTTGGAACACTGTTCCCAAGGTTTGAATGCCTGTTCAGCCAGGACTTATCGTGCGTTCACCCGAAGGTTACTCGATCAATAGTTAACCGCTCTAAAACGCTAATCCTTTGTCTCTGCAACTGGCGTTGGACAGTCACTGCCGGCTTATAGCAATAAGCGTCCGGTGTGGTTTCTGCAAGCGGTTGTTTCAACTGGCTAAGGACGCTGAAGCGGGGGATATGAATCCCTGATGAGGTGAAGATTACACTCCGAGAGGGCGGTACTCCCCAGTTACTGATAGCAGGTCCGTGCTTTTGATTATTACACGGGTCACCCTGGATCTATCGATTCACTGGACCAGCGCTTGTCTCAGGGAGGTTCTCAACAAAGGTATAGGTAGATGGAAAAGGAAGATGTTGACGACGGGTGGTTTGACAGTGATGAAGGCTGCCGCGACGACCCGGAGAAGAACTTGACCTAATGTCAAGACCCCTCTAAGAGATGATGATGACGATGCGACTAAGTCAAGAAGTATGTCCCTGATGGACAGTGACTTAGAGGATTGGTAGAGGAGAATATAGAATTGACGAGGAGGTCAAGTTCTTGGTCTGTAACCTCGAACTTGCCCTTGGTTATATACAACAGGGTGCACAGCCTTGTATCTACGTGTACAAAGAACAAGTCATACTAATTTGATATCAGATGTGAAATGAGAAGGATTAGTAAGACTTCTGGAACGTTCTATAATCACGTGACCTTCTGACTAAGAGACCCTGATGACAAAGATTACAATGGATAACTAAGCTTATGACCAATGTTCCATAAAAGGAAAGTGTATCGGAAAAAATATAATAAAATCCTAAATAATATTTGGAAGCGTGTCAAGTCATGACACTACCAATGCTTCATACCCGGACATTGGTTTACTAGGACAATCTCTAACCATATGGCCTTTTCCTTGGCAGTGGTTGCATATCAAGATGTTCTTCCCTTTACCTGCACTATCCAGGTCCTTGGGTCCTGGACCTTTAGGGTCACTCGGCGCACTGGGTGCTGGTCAAGTGTCTTTAATAAGAGAATCAAACATTATTTTTACTTCGCCATCTTGCCCGTCCCATTTGACCCAAGGTGCGTTAAACCCTTTGGTGTTTTTTTGCAATTTTTGTGACCTTGCCGTGAGTAGCGTGGCCATCAGTCCCAATTGTGAGGATGCAGTCTCCTTTTGCCAACAGGGTTTTTGTCATGACCTGTTCTAGATATGTATTCTAAAGACCTGGAGTGACGGATTAAGGCACTTAATAGCTTTACTCAAAATCTGATATGTGGCGGTAGTCCTGTTGGACTCATGACTTGATGATTGGCGCGAGGTTAGTCCCTTGTGGTCTCATGGCTATGTGGTCCTTAGTGTCTCATGTGTCCCTTGTGGACTGTATAGGGTGGCAATCCAAAGTACTAAGATGGCGCTTGTTTGCTAAGTACTGAAAGTGAGTCTTATACTCTAGTTGATTGACTAAGTGGCTCCAGGAGTTGTTTGCAAGTATTACACTCTAGTTGATTGACCAAGTTGCTTGGAGGTGTCTTAAGATTGCAAAGTTGCTGGCCCAGTCTTAAGGTAAAGTCTTTTACTAATGAAAGTAAAGACAACTTTCTAGTGGCTGGTTGCTTATGTCAGATAAAGCTGTAAAGGTAATATACTATTAGAGGTATCTGAAGAGTATAGATGAGGTAAAGCAAGCTGGGGTTTCCAGGCTTGCTGCCAGGCCTTACATACTGTATCTACATGGTCTGTGCGTAAGTGAGTCATACATGGTAGACGAGACATTACATAAGGTATATGGTTGGTTACTACAAGTCAATCAATCTGAAGAGAGTGACTAAGAAAGAAGAGTGCTGCGGTTGACTGTGCAAGGCTGCGCATGAATGGCACCTTCTAGAGGGTTTCATTGAGGCAGTGTGGCTTAAAAAAGGAGTGTGCCACGAGAAAGAGGAGAAAGATAGGGGGTTGTGGCTAAGGTCACAACATTATACAAGGCCCAAGAAGCTCAAAAGAGGCTTTGTGGGGGGTCAAAAGTGATTGACATAGCATATTGATAGCATATAGCCAGTAGACAGCCAGATATGAACTGTTTCACCATATATGGGAACTGGACCTTCCAAAAAGGTGATTTTCAGCAAGACAGAAAAGATGTGCCTAGGTCCCAGGAACCTGAACCTGGCTTCAGAATTGTGTTGAACAGAGTAGGTGTTGAGACAAACACAAAATAGCTTCCCAGACCCGAGTCTTTGGGGGTGCAGGCTCCCAAAAGATTTGAAAAGCAGTAAATTGTCAGCAATATACTCTTTACACTGATGTAGGGTTTGCATAGAATTGATGCATTCTAGAGGGCTGAAGTTATGGTTATGATTGGGTCAGTGTTGCAACTCTCTTGACAATGAATGATGATAAAGTGAAGGTATGGGCAACTGATATCCCAGTGACCAAAAGAATTTCAGAAGAAACTGTAATTGACAAGGAAGTCAAGTTCTTGGTCTGTAACCTCAAGATTGCCCTTGGTTATATACAACAGAAAGCACAGCCTTGTATCTATGTGTACAAAGAATTAGTCATAACTAATTTGAAATTTGATATGGAGTATGAAATCAGCGGTCAGACTTCGGGAATGTTCCATACCATGTGATAGAGATAACAGATATCATGAAATATGAGTCATTCATTAAGGTACTTGCTCATAAGACAATTATCCCATAAAAAGAAAGTGTTTCTTCTGAGAAATAGTAAATTGAGATCCTACTGTGGGAAGTGTGTCAAGTCATGACAGTCAGGATGCAATCCATGTGAGTATGATCCAACAGCTAAGTGACATATTTTGAATTTGATATTAGTACAAGTTCAATGATGCAAAGTAAGAGCTACTATATCTTCCTGATTTTAGCAATTTTTACCACTGCCTTATGTACTCCCTATAAATTCACAGAAATCCTACAGAAATAATAGACCCCCCCTCTGTATCTCCAAACTGCCTCACAGGACCATGGCAGATTTTGTGCTTGGCTCATCCCCAGGACAAGATAAAGGCTGGGACATAAGGAAACCAGTTGCTAGGTGGGCTTACCATGTGCTGACGCACTGCAAAGTGCAAGGATGCTGAAAAACAGGTTGTTCTGCACGTATCTCAGGAACTAGAGCATCTGGCGGCGCAGCTCAAGTGGGACCCTTAATCTGATAGTGGGGGCTTCCCGCTGACTGAATTTCAAATTTTTTGGAATTTTTTTTTTTTACGTAGAGGGGGTCTGGCGGGCAGACCTGCTATTAGGGCCTCCCCCGCTCAGATGTATAACTAGGTGTCCAAGCTGAAACCATATGGCACAGTCTCAAAGGTATGTTTCAAACATGGAAAGATATATTACAAGACAGTGACCATTTCCTCTATAGCATTCAATTAGTATATTCACTGATGTCAAAGCTCTCTGCATCCCATTCAATGAGCCTGTTGTAGCAATGGGGAGCATGCCTTCAGCTGCTTCTCTTGATGACATAGGCCACTCAGGCACACACTGGGCAGCAGTCCAGATTTTCATGGATCAGAAGACAGTTGTTTATAGGAGTAGCCTTATCAACCGTACACATGCACAAGATGCACTTGAGGTCAGGATCCAACAATCTCCTGGGCTTCAAGTGCTGACATGGCTGTTTTTAGCTTACTAGATCTTATTTGCAAGTGCTGGGAAGGAATCAAAAAGCTGACCGGGGGCAATATGCTGAAGAAGACTGGACATTCAAGATTGATGATGTCAGTCCCATCTCATTGCCAGAAAAGTTCCTAATCATTTGTCAATGTTAGAACACCCCCCAACAACAAAACTCACATGATTGTGGAATATTCACAATCTCCTATCTTCTGGAAGCTGCGCTGGGACATCCTTTGAACTTGAACAACACAGATATCTCAGGCTTGAGGGCACGTCTTGCTTGGCAGATATGCACCATGAGCTGGGACATCACAGAGCTGGGATCTATCAGCAACAAAGCAGTTGGCAAACAAATTGCAGGGGCACCGGTGACTCCTACTCAACCCCAGGCACGAGCCACTGGGCCTGTCATGCCAACCAAACTGGTTCACCAACCCAAGCCTCATGCTCCTGATCTGGCACAACCTACTGGTGTGTCAAAAAGGCTGAATCTGGCCCCAATCCCCTTCAAAAAGTCTTGGGCTGCTGCTGCTGCCAGTGGAGTAGTAAGAACCTCGGAAGAGAGCGCACAGGTGGCAGAGCTGCACCAAAAAGCTACTGAGCTTCTGGACTGGATACCTCCTCCAGATGATGTGTCAGCTGATGGCTGTAAGTTCATTGTCCTGGAATCATTTGTGTAAAACTAATTACTACTTGTCTTCAGACATGCTGTGTGCATTTTGTGATGCCTCAATTCCTGAACCCCTGTGGGGGGAGTACAAAAATTGCTTGCAGCCTCTGCTTGTCATGAGCAAACCTGCACCTTGGTTTGATAACAGACTGGGTCGTGATGCACTGACAGGAGACATCACCATTGTCTCCAACCTCTGTCATTGGCACCGGGTAGCAGCTCGTACAGCAGAGATTGAGGCAGGGGAACCTAACTGGCCATCTTCTATCAATCAGGCTCTTTTGCCTCAACGTGTCACCAAACTCTTACCCAAGGTCGTGCTGCTTGTTGCTCAACCCATCACCATCCATGCGTTCCACTCAGCACTAGAGATGTGGACAGACTTTGGTCTGAGTGAAACTGCAAAGCAGGCAGGCTATGCATAGTAAGTGTGATATCACATTGGCCACATATGAAGTG
>WSTH01000620.1:0-20891 GCA_019616345.1 Ceratobasidium sp. 395
AAAACGTCGTTACATTTTTGGACCTAACGCGAGCTAAAAACTTATAGTAAAATTTAGTACTTTCCTAGTCCACAGTGTACGTAATTACTGGAACAACTGGTGGGTTTTCGAGTCCAATGTGCTCTATCGCAACCCGCAGGATGTGAAGAGTTTCTCAGCAAAAAATGGTGGGTGTAATAAAAAGGTATCACATAATATAACACCATTACACCATTACTCTTCCCCCCTATTTAATAACACATGATCTCACCCCATAATTACACCATGTAAATCACACCTAGTGATAACACCACATAATAGCACAATGCATTTATTCCAAGGAAATTCACCATAAAATCACACAGTGGAATTGAGGTGTATAATTGCACTATAATTACATTGACAAAACAAGACTAATAAGTCGCCCCTATAGTCATAGATTAGATAGTCGCTTAGATTGATCCCATCAATCGGAGTCTGATTAGATTACCGGTACCTTATCAATCAGTAGATAGGATCAACAAAATAGGCTTTAGTGATGAGATAATCTCAAGGCAACCTCACGCTGCTCAAACGTAGGGCGAGTGATTTGATTCACAACACGCAAGCCATGTAAATACAAGAACAAACCAGAGTAACATCCGTCGATAAAAGGAAGAAAAAGCGTCGCCGTCAGTGCTAAAAAGGTCAACGCGAATGAATCAATCACTGTCGGCAGCAAAGATAACGTACTCACGACGCCCAGCAATAGACTCAGGGAGTGGAGGTAGGACAAGACACACAACAGTAGTACAGAGTACGAATGAGCCGAGGTGAGGACGGATGGACCGGGAGAGAGGGGATAAGTGCAGGGGGGACGAGTAAAAACCGAGAGGGGAGGGGGATTATATACTATACAGTGTACACACGATCATACAAATGCCGGGCGCCGCGGGTGAGCACGATCCGCATCAGACCATAACCCGCCCTACGTTTTCGAGTGGTGACGAATCCGGCCGAACTCGGTCGGTGTGGGTAATAGGTCGGGCCGACTCACGGTCTCGAGCAACTATAATCGCGGCCTGAACACGATTATGGCGGGCTTCCAGCGCGTCCTTGGATGCTCGTTGTAGCCGGCTTCTATGATCGAAACAGCATCGGGACTCGGGTTCTCAGATGGCAATGTGCCGGTGAAAGCAGGAGTCGTTGAGGCTTCAGCAGGAGAAAAATAACTAGTAGCCAAATGTACTCACGTTCGTGTCTAAGGTAAAGGCCGCCTCAGCCTCAACACGGCAGCATGTTCGCCATCTGATTCATCGCGACGGCGCTTCGAAGGGTTGGGTGCGGCAAGTTGAAAATGCCAGAGGTGTTAAGAACGCGGGCGAGAATCAAAGGGGACATAATAGGCTGGCGTTAGGTTGCTGGAAGGCGAGCTAGGCGAGGGGAAAGGCCTGAGGATGGAAACACGCGCGAGTTCGTGTACAGGGGCAAGGTCGAGAGCAACGCCAGATGCGACGAGAACAGAGAGGAGATGGGCGTTGGATTGGAGCCAGAGACGTCGCCGATAGAGGGTTATCGTACTCAAATCGTGCTTACGACCGCGGCCCTTAGTCACCCTTGCTCGGCAGCCGGCGGTTCGGCACGTCCCGAGCACGTGCTAATACCGTCATACGCCTGTGCCGATCTGATTCGGTTCACCCGTGTATTTGTTCCTCAGAGGTTGATCTTCAACCCCTTCTCCTCCTACCAACCATGTCGACTCGACCTGACTGCCATATCACCGGCCGCCATGCTAGGCGGCGATGGCGAGCAAACCGCTCACTTACGAATCCCCCGTCCTCTGTCCTGCTTCCGCCCACGCCCTGCCTCCATTCGTGCCCCTACGCCCACCTGTCTACGCACCACCCCCGTACCCAGCTCACGTCCGTCTGACTGACCACACGAGGCACGCCGTGCCGCACGCTTACCGGTACGTGCGTTTGCTCTCTCACGTCTGGCTCACGCTAACTCACCGAATTCATACATCTGGCACATGCACGCCCGCGCTGGCCTAACCACCGCGCCTCGATCTTCGACGGGCACACTACACCGTAAATCCGTTTGAGTCTGCGCCCGTGCCTGCCCTCAACTGTTGTTCCGGGCCGTTGTCTGTCCACACGTTGCCGGCGCGTATTTTGATCCTGCCGTGCGTTTTCCGTGCGACCTACTCGTCGGTTAATTTAAAACTAATCCGCCATCCATCCGTCCCTCGTCCACCACCCGTAACCACTAGACAACTATTACGAGTGTAATCTCTACCCTACCCCTGACTGATTATATCTGCTGCGATTTCTCATGTGGGATCGTAATTCGTTGCTGTTGCTCTAGTTTAATTCTGTATCTTACGTCTAACATGATGAATATAACGGTTATCTGATTAGTCCCACGTACACTTGTTTTCTACAGGCTGGTTTCTTTTCCTAGTCTCTCCCCAAAATTAGATTTTGCACAGTTGATATAACACAAAGTGAATGTGTCGTTGTATAATACTTGAGGTGTTATTTTACAGGGGTGTGGTATACCGGGGTGATTCGGTGCAACCTGGCATGATCACACCATTACACTTCCCCCCGGTTTAATTACACCAACGGTTTTTGCTGAGTTGAGCCTAGAAGGTGGAGCTTTTACTTAAGGACTTTTAGGAGCAAAAGGGCGCTGGATAACGTCGTAATAAGTATACCCAGTAGTTCGATAGTTTTGTAAAGTTTATGTTCTAGAGAAACGATACCAATTCCCACATCATGAGAGTAGGCCGTAGCCACTCTGTCGAGTGAAAGCTACTAGAGCCGAACGGAACGTGACGATAGTAGTTGTATTATAGCTGGATAATTGGTGCTTTTGCAAGCGCCGAAAGAGTGGAGTCACAACTTTTGGGTGGATATCGGTCAAATTCACATATTGTTTGAAGAAAGAGCGCCCAAGCTAGTTCGACTGGTTCAGATGGCCAAGTGTCAAGAGACGAAGCTACGGGACCACGATCAAATCTTAGGAAGGGATTAGGTGATGGGTTGGACGAGCTGTTGGGCTAGAGTAACAGTGAGTCGGGCACCGAGTCATATTGGCATCATATGGAAGGCAATGTTATGGGCACAAGCTAGGTGAGATTTGTGGCGAGACATGCTGGTCGTGGCCGATTATGCGGCAAGGATTAAGGTGTTCGGCAATTACTGTATAGCTCAGGCTAGTTAGGTCACGTGACCCAGACTCCGTTGCATACACTACAGGGGATTGGGGATTTTCGAGAGAGGAAATCTAGTGGAAGGCCCCGCGCTTACTCAGCGCTTCTATTTGCACAAGCGCAGCTGAAGTTTCCGAGGTTTCCGACACATTTTCAACACCTTAAAACCCAGGCGGTACTTAAGTACTTCTCTTAGCACAAAGCTCCAAAGAAACACCATTGTTTCCATAAGATCTCATCCACAGAAAGCTCTGATAACATCTAGACATGTGTTCTACATATATACATAGTGATTCTCTAACAATATAAGAGGCTTTGCTCTAGACTTCAGCCCCGCTTTCTTCCTCGGAAACTTAAAGTTTTACCTTTGTTTGCTTAGATAAAAGCGCAGCTAAAGACTACTAGCTTTTCCGTAGAACAATGCAAAGGCTTTGGCAGTGTTTTCTCTACATGAAACCGAGCCAAAGTGATCAAGATTCCATCACATTTGAGTGGTGTTTTGTTGAGTTGAAGTTACTAAGTTCTCTTAGTCTTTATCCAGGCAAAAGCGACAGCATTTACCCACTATATTTTCAGGGTTTCCTATCGAGTAAATGCACTAGTTTTGTCTATATTTTTTCGTTGTTTCTTTGTCTAAATACATTCGACATTTATATACATTTTCGCGTTGATACTCAGGGTAGAATGACCCGATCTGGCCATTCGGGTGACGTAGAACTCTAATCGCCAGGACAATGGACTCTTTGTCAATTGACACGCAACGCAGCCACAGATTTGCGTAGACTAGCTATCTAATCTACTTGTGTCAACGCATATCTCAATCTAATCACCATCTCAACGCGCTTGTCTACGCTTGTCTACGCTAGTCAACGCAAGTCAACGCAACTCTCAACACAGTTTTCAACACTTTTCTCAACACTTTTCTCAACATGTCTCAACACATTTTGAGAATATTGTGGTAAATCACTCATACATCCTGTCTCAAAGACTCTAAGCATTGTGTTGAGAAAAGTGTTGAAAACCGTGTTGAGAGTTGCGTTGACTTGCGTTGACTAGCGTAGACAAGCGTAGACAAGCGTAGACAAGCGCGTTGAGATGGTGATTAGATTGAGATATGCGTTGACACAAGTAGATTAGATAGCTAGTCTACGCAAATCTGTGGCTGCGTTGCGTGTCGATTGACAAAGAGTCCATTGTCTCAGCGATTAGAGTTCTACGTCACCCGAATGGCCAGATTGGGTCATTCTACCATAAGTATCAACGCGAAAACGTATACAAATGTTGAATGTATTTGGACAAAGAAACAACAAAGAAATATAGACAAAACTGCTTCGTTTAATCGATAGGAAACCCTGAAAATATAGTGGGTAAATGCTGCCGCTTTTGCCTGGATAAATGCTGAGAAAACTTAGCAACTTCAACTCAACTTCAACTCTGCTCAAACACGATGGAATCCCGAGCACTTTGGCTCAGTTTCATGTAGAAAAAACACAGCCAAACCTTTTGCATTGTTCTACGGAAAAGCTGGCAGTCTTTAGCCACGCTTTCATATAAGTAAACAAAGGTAAAACTTTGAGTTTCCGAGGGAGAAAGTGGGGCTGAAGTTTAGAGCAAAGTCTCTTGTATCATTGGAGAATGACTATGCATACATGTAAAACAAACGCTCAGACACCACCCAAGCTTTCCGTGGATGAAATCCTATGGAAACAATGGTGTTTCTTTGGGGCTTTGTGCTAAGGGAAACACTTAAGTACTGGCTGAATTTTAGATGTGAAAAATGTTTCGGAAACCTCGGAAACTTTAGCCACGCTTGTGCAAACAGAAATACTGAGTAAGCGCGGGGCTTTGTACTAGACTTCCTCGGTCGAAAACCCCTAATCCCCTGTAGTGATAGCATTCTTTCCAGGTTTGTTACACACCACCACAAGCCCACGACACATCTATCAACATGCATACCCTCCTTTCCAACAGAACCAACTTATCTCGCTCTCTAAATTGTGATCAACTTGCTAAACCCCTCTCTTATGACACTTCCTCATGTACTAGTACTTCGCTAGCATATCACCCGATGCCGCCCCCTACTGCTCAGGGGTATGGGTTCTATGTCGATGAAAATCAAAATCTTAAACTCCCTCCCAGCTCGAAACCTGAATCAATTCCTCGGACGTACTTTGGATCGTCTCATCGTTACAGTAGGTTATCGAGGTCGGATACTTGGCCAAGTGAGCGCAATTCAGAGTCGCAAGAGTCTTTCGTCCTCTCTCCTTGTGAGTCTCCGCCGCTTGAGGATCGATTATCTCATATGGAGGAGCAAGAACATGCTGGAGTCTCCCGGACTTATGCGTTGCCCCCGGAACTCCTAGCTCATATCTTTACACTTGCTAATGACTGCTGTCTATACGATGTTCCCCTATCTCACGACTGCCACAGAACCGACCCGACACTTTTCACTAGTATTTGTACTCACTGGCGTCAAATTGCTCTCGGAGTTGGCGCTCTTTGGTCGCACATAGGCTGGTTCAGGATCCAAGGAGTTCACTATCGCGAGCCCTTCGGTACATCGGCATCTCGGCATGGGGTCTTCCGAGCGGAGCGCCCCTTGAAGTCCAAGGACCGATGACCTAAGCGACAGGGTAGTGTAGTCAGCAGGGTTTGTATCGACGTTTTTGGCTTAAAATATGGTATATAGATCTAGCTCAAGCTTATATACACCACCTTGAGTCCCAAGAAGAAATCGAATTGTCCCCACCTTGAGCTGAGCTGAAAAGGCTCAACGAAAGAATTTCGCGCCCAAAGAGCCTTAAGTCGGTTGAACACTTGGATACTTTCTCCTCTTCCATTTCGGCAACTTTAGCTCCTCGACGGCCGGCAAGGATCGTAATGTTCCTTGGCGTCTGTGCCAGTTTACTTCTTACGGTCCCTCCAAGAGAGAGAACCAGATAAACTAGCACGAGCAGCGCCGTTGAGGAGAAATGTCTCTCGGCAGGCGGTTTGGAAATAACATCCCAAGCTAAGTACATATATAGTCTAATGGGTGTCTGACCTAATTGCACCCGTCCGGATGCTGCTTCTAAAACCCTGATATGCCTCCGAAGTGCACGAAGGGCTCGCACTTAGTAAACCCCCGGGTAAGTGGAGCAGACTGTTACAGGAACCTTGAGCCCCCCTTGGTTGTCCCCCCTGTAACAGTCTGCCTCTGGGAGACTAGTCGCACATTGATCTTGTGCTGGATCAACAAACGAAAAATCGCAGTGTGATTCGTGCGCTGTTCCTCCGCAAACGAGCCGGCGAGACGCCTCTTCATCTTCATGTCTACCAAACGAAGAATATAGGCGGATACAATGATATCGTTATCAACCGGTTTTTGCTGCACAGCGCCAACCGGACTCGCTCACTAGACATATCGTTGAACACACCGCTTCATGAACAACTTTTGATATCACTTACATGCATCGGTATTGGATGTACCTCGGGCTCGCTGAAGTGTTGGACGTTGCACAACAATAATATCCTTCAACCCCTCGTCGTGGATACAGGACCTTGGTCTCCACAAGGCGAGACTTCGCTGGACTACATTGAAAATCCGTGTCTTCTCTCGCTCACAGCCCTCAATCTCAAAGGGGCGTTCATCGAGTGGAATAGCGTGGCGTACCATGGTCTTTTGGACTTGCGTATTGAACATCTATCCGGTACAATGTGTCCCACGATAGCTCAACTGGCTATGGTCCTTGAAGCTAGCCCTAGGCTACGGGTCCTTAGGTTAGCCGATATAACTATTCGAGCCGGGGAGTCTCATCATACCCTAGTTCGCTTGGAAGATTTACAGGAACTGGACCTTGGAAAGATATCAACCGCTGACCTACGTTCCCTGCTCGATATCATTCGCTCTGGCCGCAAGGAGCTTAGCACGAGTATGAGACTTGATGATCAGCCTCCGACAATTCAAGTTGTCACGGCTTTTTTTCAACGCTCCAATATCACCAGGTTGTTCATCAATGGCCACTCTTGTGGATACCATCTTCCTCACTTACTTCGTATTGCCTCCAACTTGCATCAGCTGGCACTAGAGAACTACGATATCACTGACTCCGAGTTTCCACATCTAACTGGCGCAACTTCTCGGGCAAATGTTCCCCCACTCTGGCCGAACCTTCGCTCGTTCAACCTTATTGGCTGTCGGTTAGATGCATCTATTCTGTATGAAATTGCAGCTAGCCATCAATTATACAAGATCAGAATGTGGAGATGCCACTTGGACCCGAATCTGCATGGGAATGACTCGTGGGATATGGACTCCTTGGTATTCGCACTCGAAGATATTGTATCCATCGCCCAGCATTTTGGTGTAGGAACATGGCAGGAACGAAAGCTGGAGCTTGGATGGTCGTTTGAATAAGTAGATGTAACCAGTTGAATCAATTTCCCTCTTCGATGAACGATTTTGTTGATTTGAGAGCGCAAAATGCGTTGCGTGAAAACATTGCGAGCAAAGGACATGAAGTCATTGACCGGCAAACGAAACATTCTTCCGCCTCGCAAGAGCAGAACTTGGGAAGATGTCTCTCCACGACTGCAAGAAAGGATGGAAGTTGACACCAACTCACTTGCCGAACGTCGTTTCGGAGTTTTACTCTTTGCCGGATATTCTTATTCGCGTAGAGGTTCAGTTGTTGGCCATCAAGAACAGCACCAACTCCCGACGTAGATGAATGTGAATTTTGGCAAAACCGAAAGTCGACCTTCTTCGGAAGCCCGCCCTTCGAAGATCTGTCTTGTTATGGAATCTCATTTGATGTTGATCGTGGATCCGTACCCCGTGTTTTCAGAGGAAGGATCGCTCGCATGGAGTTGGCGGGGGTCCGTGAAAGCGTTAGCCATTGTTCTTGTCGAGGAAGTCGCTCCTTCGAGTGAACCAAACAATCTGGAGCGCGAGTAATCGGTATAGGCGGCCCAAGACTTGTCATGTCCAGATTTAGCCCCCATGTCAGCATGTACGGTTCTTCGTCCCTGGGCGGACGCGGGGCTGAAACCTAGGTATCCCGTCGGGAGTCGGCTTCATTTAATCGCCGAAATATACAGTAGTACGCGCGAGCTCACATGACGGCGTTCTTACCAGCGTGAAAATTCTGGTTCGACTTCGCGGGTTTAACGCTGTATTCTAGGGGATGAAGAATGGTCGGCGAAAATACCAAAGACTTGCACGGACCAAAGAGCGGACGCAGCAAAAGGTATATATACAGGTACCAATGCACCGATTCAGACCATCTCCATTCACATCTTACATTCTCATCCACATCCAACACACTAAAAAATGAAGTTCTCCTTCGTCATTGTCGCTCTCTTCGCCGGCTACGCCGCCGCCGCTGCCATCCCAGGCTGCGTCAAGTCCTGCTCTTCGTCGGCGGCCAAATCTGCCAAATGCGGAAGCGGGTACGTACATCTACTCCCACCGAATCACGCTCTGCTGACTGATTCGTGGCCCTCTAGTACCAGCAAGGCTTGCGTTTGCAAGAGCAGCAAGTTCAACTCTCTTGCTACCAGTTGCATCAGGAGCAAGTGCAGCACCAAGGATCAGGCTACTGCCCTCCAGCTCAAGCACCAGCTCTGCGGTTAAGGTGAGTTTTCTCTCTGCATGCCGTAGCGTTTTGTATAATGCTGACACCAACAATTGCAGCAACTTATTCTCGCGTTTCCGAAATCTGGTTGCCGGGCTGAGACTCTATGACGTAGGGGCTTGTGTACACCTGTTTGTCAAAATAGTGGCTGGATTTCATGGAAGAACCTGTCTGTAAGACTTGAATATATGTGACTGCAGTGTTCTTAAGAGCCGTTTCCAATGTTCGAAAACAATTGGCCGCTCAAGTACGAACTTAAAAAAGGAAGATAGTTCGGACTGCCCTATATGGATAAACAGGTGAAACAAGGTTGGTGAGTGTATGCAATATTTTTATTTCCAACTAAATGCGCTGGGTGACTCGCCCATCGGAGCTGGCTAAACCTACAGAATAATACACAAAACACACGAGCATTATATCTGATTAAGTATAGAAATGGTAGTTAATTATGAACTTACTAGTCGAACATCGTGCGACATGGCCAGTCAGCGGTTGTATCTATATCAGAGACAGTACATTCGAGCCCTGACCAGCTATCTAGCAATCTATCCCTAAGCTCTTCTGGAGTTTTTGGGTCATCCGGTATATCAGACATCGAAAAAACCGTGCTACATCTCTCAAAATGTAGAGATTGTACTCCGTATCTTGGGACAACGAGCTGCAAATCACTGAAGTCAAGTAAGCTTGACACCATATATAGGTTTGGTAGACAGAGTGAGCTGGAAGACATGTCAACCAACAGGGCAGCTAAAGTATCACATTCCTCGTCTTCGAAGAAAATGGCTTGGACTAGAATCAAGTTTTTCAGTAAGGGCGCTGTCGTGGAAGCTTCTAAAACCCAGAAAGGACTAGCCCCTGAGCCACTCCCTTCAGTAAACGCCAAGGTCTCAACAGGGCTTTCGCGAAGGAAACGACAGATTGGAGATGCAAGTTCAGACTGATTATAGGTTTTGAAGCCTACACTCAGAGTATTCAAGCAGTCGGATAGCGATATAAGAGATAGCACAAGCTCCCAACTCTCGCTGAACATATTACCTAGACACAACACCCGAAGATAAGCAAGTGAGACGCGAGTTGATGAGTCCCAGTCGTCCGAAAGCGCTATTGCTAAACCACTAATCTTTAACGTTTCCAGAGCCGGACTTGCCGTGAATACGTTTGCAAGGTTCGTAATTGATACTCGGGCTTCGCTTAACCCTTTGTTAAACTCGAGTCGAAGGTCAATGAGACCATGATATGCTGCGCTAGTCCAAGGTAAAACTACCTCCTGTAGATGAAGCACGGAAGCTGAAAGCAGAACAGCTTCAGCCCGGTCAATTGAGGGTAGCTCGGACGGCCAGCTCGGTGCAAGGCGTTTCGGCATTATGGCCGCCCTAGGCCTCATGATCCGCACGGTTTTTTCAGCTGAAGTAGAGCCATAGATCAAAAAATATTTGAGCGCCACGTTGATAACTTGTGTAGACTCAGCCCAAGACTCGATATCCAAAGAGCTGACACGTGGGCTTGCTTGCACAAGAATAGTAGCCAACCGCTCCGACCAATGCCGAGTTGTAGTTTTTGAGGAACCAGGCTCATAAAGGTACACAGAGACAGGAAGGTTGTTAGAGCGAAGTAGAAAAAGAGAAGCATGGTCGTAGCTAGTCTGAGTAGTGATACTGATGTCCGTCCATAAAGATGGAGTACTGAGAGTAATACGTCTCCAATAGGAACTGACCCCAGCTAGCGAACAAGTGAGTGATATATCCTCCGTGTTGTGTTGACCAGAGCCACTTTGAGCAATCAGGAATATATGGGTCAGAATCTCAGGTGGTAGCGTGTGAAGCGGAGCCAAGACTTTTGATGTGTTTCTAGCACCAGCCAGCGAAACTCTTGCTGTGTGTAACGCCTCTTCTCGTAAACTGAGGTCGCACAGCTCTCTGTCTATATCAACCAGAGCCGAGTCGATCGTTCTTTCTTCGTGTGGCTGAAGAGGTGGTCGAGTGCAAACAGCATTCAAATTGGCACAGGCGGATGCATAGCATTGAACGGCGGTGGCCAGTAGATCGCGACATGACCTCCAACTGTTGAGTGCCGACTCCACGTTCTTTGGAGTCATCAGCGACAATCGAAAGAAATATCAAACTCGAATCCGGCTGGATGAACCTGAGGAATATGGTATTGGACTCGTTCCTGATTCGCTATGAATGTACGCACCAAGGAGTACGTGATGTTTCAAGTTTCAAGTGGTGCTATGGCTTTGGATGTACTCGATAAGCAATGTCTACATGTACTGCTATCCTAGTAAGAAGGAGTGGTGTGCTGCAAAAGCCGGTTGTTCGAATCGATGGTTACTAAACGCGATTGCGTCATCGGAAGCTTACCTTACACGCCTTCTTGTTAGTTAAGTTTGACCTTCTATTATAAGCGCGACTATATGCTAGGTTCACACGCTAGGTTCAGTCGCCTTCGTGTAGTACTAGTGATAGTGATCAAAACGCATGAAGTAGAACATAGGATGTATGACCAACGCATTGGCACCAGCTGGATAAACAGCAAGATATCTAAGCTGGAGATACTCGAGCTATGGATCGCTATGTTACAAGCGCACAGTACGCAGAAAAGTATAAGTATAGAGTGCTTCTACGTCTGGGCTCGACTGAAAAGTATCAAAAGCACAATAATCCTCCCCAACATGTCGTCGGGGAGAACGAATGTTCCTTGGTATCGTCGGTCCGACCCACAGCAAATCGTCAAAACCCACGCATATATGCACACAATGGGCACGCATGGAGTTGTTCACGTCAGTGGAGAGCTCTATTTCTCATCCAAGTATCGAATAGCCATTTCTACAAGAAATATGGCTCTTGTCTGCTCCTCCAGTCGATTTCTAGCGCAGCGATTAGGTATTCCAATGCATTCAAGTTCCTGTGGGGTTTCTGAACTTTTTCATGTTATCATATGTTCCCGTTTTCACCACTCGAGTATAACAATTGGCTTCCGGTGAGGACGACAAGGTTAAGCCAACCTGCGCAGCCAGGATGGGCGTAGGCTTAGCCGATGGCGCTACTGACGCGCAAACAAAGCGTAACCATCAGAGGTATTTTCAATATAGGCTCTTCTCTTACAGAAATATTGTGAGTCTAGATCCTGGAATGTATACTCTGTGACTCGGTAAATCAGCCTCAACCTATAAATTACTTGATTTCTTCGGCTACAGTTTGAACTCTCATTCGAATGATCCCTCGGCGTCGACCTCGAGGAGTCAGCAGGTCAGACAACCAGCAAAGTTAACGTCCAGATAGCGAACGGAGGTCTAATCGACAGTCCCTCCAAGCCAAGGTCTGATTTTGGGTGTATCATATGCCGAGTGAATGGCATCGAAAAAATTTACGAGTGGACAAGGGTGGGTTCGAACCACCGGTTGATAAACTAAAGTAAAGAACTTTGTGTTTGACTAAGCGTCCGGTACGCTACTTGCCCAGGTTTCAAGGCGTCATTTTTGCCATGCGTTCTTCCCAACCCCAGATTATCGGCGAAATGAATATTATTACTCATTTTCCTCTCATGGCACTTGCGGATCTCACGTCTGGTTCAGGTCATAAGGTACAGTGGCATACAAAATGTAACTACAATGATAATGGCTTAGACAGCAGGCAGCTTAGTACCAGGCGCAAAGGTGTAGGTCAAGCCGCACTTGCCGCAATACTGGCGGTCAGAGTGGAAGGCCATGAAGACACCAGCACCACACTCGGAGTTCTACCAAATAATGCATCAGCTATGTTCAAGTAAGATTGAGCAAGGGAATAACTCACCGGACACTCGCGACGCAACCGCTTGATCTTGCCGTCCGAGTCGACCTTGTAGTACTTCAAGATCGCCATCTTGACCTTTTTGCGCTTATGCTTGACCTTCTTGGGGGTGTTGTACGTCTTCTTTTTGCGCTTCTTGGCACCACCACGAAGACTATCCCGCCACACTATATATCAGCGTTTGCTCATCTCGGTATCACAATATTAAGTGCTCACCGAAGCACCAAATGAAGAGTCGACTCCTTCTGGATGTTGTAGTCACTCAACGTACGGCCATCCTCGAGCTGCTTGCCTGCGAAGATCAGACGCTGCTGGTCGGGGGGAATGCTTCGGGCGGGCGAGGCCGGATGAGTAACGTGCAGGGGGTTGAGTGGCGAAGCGTACGTACCCCTCCTTGTCCTGGATCTTGGCCTTTACATTATCGATGGTATCGGAAGACTCTACCTCGAGGGTGATAGTCTTACCCGTGAGGCTGTCATAGGGCATTTAGCTCTCGAGTACGGCATGGATGAGAATTTCACTCACGTTTTGACGAAGATCTGCATTTTCTGTAAAATAAATGGTTAGTTTGGACGAGATTGCAGTACAGGGCAGTTCGGACACACGTTTTACGGACGCTCTTGTCTGTCCAACGAGAGAACGATGGAGTCCTAAACGAAGAGCAAGTGCCGGTCGTGGTTTGTGGATCAATCAGCGACTTTGCTTCCGGTCCGCGAATGACTTCAGCCACTCCGATCCACGTGACTATCTCTCGTGTGCCGTAGAATGATCGAGAAGTGCTGAGATGGCCAGGATCCGAAGTGGTTGTTGGGATATCTGTGGCTAAACTACACCGGCCACTGAGCATGACGACCCAATCTTAGGGTGTACTCTGGTTTGGTGTAAATATATGGGTTTGTGGCGAAATAATGTGCTTATCATTTTTTGACGCGGACAAGGAACGAGAGATAGCTCTCCAAGTCGTTGTTCGTCTATTCTCGAAGAACCGTAGGAGTGGAATGTACAATGTCTTCCCAGGACCAAGTGGCAAGTCGCGACATAGCCACCTAGGATATGCCACGTGACTGACGCGTCTTTCTCCACATCTTTACCACGATGAGTGACCACGAGATGGATGTCGACGAGCAAGTCGCCGTGCCGATTGCGGACAAGGGGAAAGGAAAAGAAGAGAATTTCAAGGATGATACTTTACCTTGGTATGTGGTTATGCTGAGGTCTTGGTGGCGAGTCATCAATTGTTGGTCACATGTAGGGTGGAAAAGTATAGACCTGTGACATTGCAGGATGTAGTTTCGCATCAGGATATTACGAGTACCAGTGCGTTACTTCTTACATTCTATTCGGGAAGCTTAGAACTGATGTGAGGCTCAGTTGAGAGGTTCATTGAGAAAAACAGGCTACCACACTTGTTGTTCTACGGACCTCCCGGAACGGGTAAAACGTCGACGATTATTGCGGTTGCAAGGCGCATCTATGGTAAAGATTATAAGAAACAGATTTTGGAGGTGTGTTTATTTGTTCATTCTAACTGGGGGAATATTATTGACAAGGAAGTAGTTGAACGCGTCGGATGATCGTGGGATTGATGTTGTTCGAGAACAGGTCAAGCAGTTTGCGGAGACTAGGACTTTGTTCAAGTGAGCCTGTTTTCTCTTTTCTTTTCGAGTGTAGTATTGACTTGTGTTGTCGATGTTTTGTAGTAAAGGATTCAAGCTTATCGTTCTAGATGAAGCAGATATGATGACTCAAGCTGCCCAGGCTGCACTTCGTCGAGGTACGCAGTCGCCTTCTATCATCTATCAACAGCCTCTCACGAATTGAGATAGTGATTGAACAATACACACGCAACGTCCGGTTCTGTATCATCTGCAACTACGTCAACAAGATCACTCCCGCGATCCAATCGAGGTGTACGCGATTCAGGTTTAGCCCTCTGCCGATGGATCAAGTCGAGAAGCGGTTGGTGACGGTTATCGAGAGTGAAAAGTCAGTTTCTTGGCAGAGTGGTTTTGTAACAAGGTGTTTATGTGTTTGGAAAACAGGGTTAATGTGACGGAGGATGGGAAACAGGCGCTTCTAAAGTTGTCTAAAGGAGATATGAGAAGGGCGTTGAACGTATTACAGGCGTGTCATGCGGCATATGACCGAACGGACGAGACGGCCGTTTATAACTGCACGGGCAACCCTCATCCCTCGGATATTGAAACACTGGTCAACTCTATGATGTCTGATGATTTTGGGACGAGTTATCAACGTGAGTTTAAACACTTGATTCATACTACAGCTGCTAACTGAGCCGAGTAGTGATCATGAAGATGAAGACGGAGCGAGGTCTGGCCCTCCAGGACTTATTGACTGGAGCGTACGAATACTTTGAGACCCTCGACTTCCCGCCGGCTGCGAGGGTTTATCTGTTGGACAAGCTCGCGACCACCGAGTAAGACTTTTCCATTATATTCTATTTCCTATGGCTTATGATATCAGGCACTGGCTCTCTACAGGTGGAACAGAAAAGATCCAACTCACCGCACTGCTCGGAGCAGTCAAAAACGCAGTAGAGATTACCTCCAAAGCGACGGCCGTAGCATAAAATCATTTATACCCTGTATACTGTACGCGTACGAAATGTACCCACACGGCGCCTTCGCCGCGTGACAGAAAATAGGGATTTGGGTTAACCACGAGCCAGGAATTGTGATGTGACACAAAGTAAACCACCCACCAAGTAAGACCGAAAGTATAATGAATCCAACAAATTGTTTCGCTGGCAGGCATACAGGGGCAGAAAGAAGGTCGTACCTATACCGGGGATTCTGCTTATTGTGTTCACTCAACTTCTATTCCCATAACATTATCAAGACCATTTAATTCACAAAGCAACGCCACCGTGACAACCTGGTTTTGTCTGGACCACCACAGCCAAAACGTGACGCTTCAGCCAACGTTTTTACCCACAACCACGGCTAGGTGTGACGTGACATGTGGGTCCATTTCGTACGCGTACAGTATTACCAAACCCTAATTAGATCGAGATATTTGCAATTTGACCTCTCCTTCAGCTTGCGTCCACCACCATCATGAATATCGACAACATCCGAGCGGCAGTAACAGGCTCTGGGGCGTTTTATAACCTCAAAGGTTTGTTGTCGTTATTAGATAAACTGGAAGAAGCTAAGTAGGAATATAGCGCTGATCAAGGGGATCCGGGCATGCAAGGTGCGGTCGCGTTATGAGACATCTGTCATGAAAGCTAAATATGCTTCATTTACATAGACACTCGCAGATGAACGCGCATTAATCCAAAAAGAATCCGCGGCGATTCGAACTTCGTTTAAAGAGGAAGATTCGTTTGCACGACATAACAATATCGCCAAGCTGCTCTACATCCACATGCTCGGATATCCCGCACATTTTGGACAGATAGAATGCTTAAAACTCGTTGCTAGTCCGAGGTTCTCGGATAAGCGGTTAGGTTATCTTGGGATTATGTTGTTGCTGGATGAGAACCAGGAGGTGCTGATGCTTGTTACGAATTCTTTGAAAAAGTGAGTATTTCCCCCTTCTTGCTAGAGACATAGACGCTGATACGACGTGATTTATAGCGATATGAACCATTCGAATCAATATGCCGTCGGACTTGCGCTCTGCACGTTTGCAAACATTTCGTCCGAAGAGATGTCGCGCGACCTGTGCAATGAGGTGGAGAAGCTTTTGGGATCGAGTAATACGTATATTAGAAAAAAGGTACGCGTTTCTGACACAAGGGTGAAATTGACATTAAACTATAGTCACTCAGGCTGCGCTGTGTGCACTGCGAATAGTACGCCGGGTGCCAGAGCTGCTGGACCATTTTATCGAGGGTGCTAAATCCCTGCTTACGGACCGAAACCATGGTGTTCTTCTATCCGGCATCACACTCGTATCAGAAATGTGCCAAGCGAGCGAGACCTGCCTTGATGAATTCCGCAAGGTTGGTCCATAATCACCCAACCCGAACGCCCCAATTTGACAATATTACTTGTAGGCAACGACCCTCCTCGTCCGACACCTCAAGTCCCTCATCACGACCGGCTACTCACCCGAACACGACGTCTCAGGCATCACCGACCCGTTCCTTCAAATCAAAATCCTCCGACTCCTCCGCCAGATCGGTAGAAATGACGCACGCGCAAGTGAAGCAATGAATGATATACTAGCCCAGGTTGCAACGAATACGGATTCGACCAAGAACGTCGGAAATGCGATACTATACGAGACGGTGTTGACTGTGTTGGAGATCGAGGCGGATAGCGGGTTGAGGGTTATGGCGATCAATATTCTGGGCAAGTTTTTGAGTAATCGGGATAATAACATTCGGTTCGTTGCGTTTTATTGTCATTTTATTCTATTTACTGAGTGGGTTTTATATAGATATGTAGCTTTGAATACGCTCAACAAGGTCGTTGCGATGGACACCAACGCCGTACAGCGACACCGGAACATCATCCTCGATTGCCTTCGGGACGGCGATATCTCTATCCGACGACGCGCCCTCGAGCTCTCGTATGCGTTGGTCAACGAGACGAACGTCCGAGTGCTGATTCGAGAGCTGCTTGCGTTTTTGGAGGTCGCGGATAACGAGTTCAAGCTTGGGATGACGACGCAGATCTCGCTGGCGGCGGAGAGGTTTGCGCCGAACAAACGGTGGCATATTGATACGGTATTGAGAGTACTGAAGTTGGTGAGTTATCTGTTTGCTTTGTTTCGTTGAGCTGGTGATAACCTAATGTTGGGGGTAGGCCGGCAACTATGTGCGAGAAGAGGTTCTCTCCTCGTTTATCAGGCTAGTGTGCCATACCCCCGAGCTTCAGGCCTATACGACCTCGAAGCTTTACACTGCACTCAAGGAGGATATCTCTCAGGAGTCACTTACTCTGGCCACAGTCTGGTTGCTGGGAGAGTTTGGAGAGGTCCTGATACAGGGCGGACAGGTTGACGAGGAGACACCCAAGCCGGCAAGTCCCGAAACTCGCCCATGTGCTTACAGCTAACCTGCTTCCTCTAGATCCAAGACTCAGATATTGTCGACCTCGAAGAGTCCATTCTCCAGTCACCCTACGCCAACGCCCTCATCCGTCAATTTGTCCTCACCTCACTCGCCAAACTATCTGCTCGACCGGCGTTAAGCGAAGCCCAACGCACACGCATCGTGAGCGTCTTGAACGGATATGCGACGAGTACCGAACTGGAGATCCAACAACGCGCCGTCGAGTTCGCCAGTTTGTTTAGCCATGTGGATATCCGGGCTGGTGTTTTAGAGGTTATGCCTCCTCCAGAGATCAAGGCGACTGTGATTGGGACTGTGAGCGAGAAGAGGAGTGTGGGGAGTACGAGAACGGATAAAGACGTGAGTTTTATCATGTTAATGCCTATGGTCACTTCTGATAGTATGCATATGCGTAGTCGTTATTGGACCTTATGGGCGATGAACCTGCTGCTCCGCCAAGTGGCGGCGCAGCAAGCGCTACACCAGCGCAAACAACCAACGACTTACTTGCGGACCTGTTCGGCGGTGGATCTGCTCCAGCCGCAACCCCTTCTTCACCAGCGGGCGCGCCACCCAAAAACTCGATCCAAGATATCCTGGGCTTGTTCGACGCAACACCCGCCGCCGCTTCACCCGCTCCTGCGCTCACCCAGTCGCCCGCTATGAACGGCTCTAACCCGATGGCTGGGCTGTTCGACGCTGCCCCCGCTCAGTCGCCAGCTCCCGCTTCCGCTCCCGTAGCGCCGAGGCCCGTCGCGCCGGCGGCTGCGCCAAACCGACCGACGTTTGTCGCGTATGACAATCATGGGTTAAAAGTTACTCTGGTACCTCAGGTGTTAGCCGCTCGGGCAGGTATGATCCAGATCCAGGCACGGTTCGAAGCTTTGTCCGGGCCGGTTTTGGGGGTTAGCTTCCAGGTTGCGGTTCCGAGGGTGCGTAGCGCTTGATCAAAGCCTAAAATGTTTAAGCTAACAAGAACGGGAGGGTAGACGCAGCAGCTTCAGATGCTCCCGATGTCCAGCGCCGATGTTCAACCTGGCGCTGTCGAGACGCAAAACCTTAAAATCCTGGCACCACCTGGGGTACGTCTTAGCCATTTGTTACGCATATAGCCGGCGCTAACTATAGGTTCAATCCGCAGAGTCAAGTCAAACTGCGTATCCGCGTTGGTTTCACGGCAGGCGGAACCCCCGTGCAAGAGCAGGTGGACTTTGCCGGGTTCCCTACGAGTATGACGAATGGGGTGTTGTAAGTTGAAGAGATGAACGGGTGGGGCAAGCTTGGATGGAATACATGCGGTGTTTCTTTTCTTTAATTTGTGGTTCTGTTAGACGTAGTACAATGGAGATTCATGTACGTTTCCTGAAGTAAACGTTGCCTGCATAGCTGAATGCCACGAGGCTCAAGAGATCTCGATACTACTCGTTCGTGCACCGCATGATCTCACATGTCTCATGAGTCCCCTGATACTTAGCCATAGTCTTGCAAATTTAAGTCCACGCCTCCAGAGGTGTCTTGAGCGCAGCATCACAGGTCCCAAGGACTATCATGAGATAACGAGTATTCTGGACGTTTTGCTGACGTAAATCCTTATATAAACGAGGCAAAGTGGAGAGGCGTAGAGGTAACAAAAAGGACCTCGTATCCTCAACTCAAAGCTATTGTATTTGGGTTTGGCGGTAACAACTACTCCAGAGGGAAGCGTAAGAGTATATATAAACTCCGTGGTTAAGAATCCGCGTAATCGTTGTGCTCATATGGTCATGCGCTTCCCCTCAGAATAGGCGCGACCAGCAGGAAACCGTGCTGAACCAAGAATACTGAACCAGGAATAGAGCCTGGTGAGCCATCTTAAGATCCATTCAGCTTTTGTCCCACGAGGGTTGAGTTCGGGATCCGATATCAATCTGAAAAGACTTCAAGTAGCCAGATGGAGAGAACCTGCGCATATATACACACCATCCATCAAAGTTTAGGAGCTCTCCTCTTACTCTCCCCTTAAGATCTTGCGGCATACTTGACTTAGAAGTATGCCACATCACCCCACTCAAGTATTTAGCTGGGTTGGGATTTACTTGATCGAGAATGAGCGATTTTCGGCTAATTGTTGCACATTCCCACTTCCTGTGTTATTAGTATCTTAATATAAGCGAAGATTTGTGTGGAATGTTTTTGATTTTGAAGATTGAATACAATAGCCATCACCCATGATTATAAAATCTCTGTAGGCACAAGACCTACGGAAAGTCCGCACGAACTGGAGGCCCAAGCGGATCGTACTAACTTCGATTTTTGCATGGTCCTTTTTTGGGACGAATCGTTCGGACATCAGACTAGCAAATATATCGTCCCAGTTTCTGGTATATAGTTGGGTGGTTACTAGTTGGTTTCATGCTAACTTGCAAGGTCTGATCCATCCTTATTTTATCGCATTGTAGATTCATACAGAGAAAACAGCACACAAGTCGACGATGCAACTACCGAGAACTGGCTTCCCCTGTTTGCCCTACAACGCCCTTCCAACCATTCCCATGTTTGAAACAAAAAAAATCAAGCCACACGGGATGCTTAGCTAGTTCAGCGGATATAGCAAACAGCGAGTCATCGGGCTCTGGCCGACGGTACTCAGGTGGTAGCCAGAACAGCGGTTCTCCGCGGACCGTAGTTACCCATCCATCGAACGAACAGTACTTTGCCAAACGAGACACATTCCGAACAAAACTTGGATGAACAGGAGTAGAGGGCTGCTGAACATGAACCATAGCCGCGGAGTCAACACTGGGGTTAGGGAAAAACAAAGGCGACGCTTGTTGATCATTGAAACAACTTGCATCTAAATGGGCAATAGTGATGCTTGGTTCTGCGTCCCACGCTCGTATTGTCTTGTCATCTGACCCAGACACGATGCGACGTCCGTCGGGCGAGTATGCGACAGAGTTGACCGGGCTTGAGCGACCGACGAGTGGATCACCTACCGGCGCGCCTGTATCTGCGTCCCACACTCGTACTGTGTTGTCCCATGACCCAGAGACGATGCGACGTCCGTCGGGCGAGTATGCGACAGACCTGACCGAGTCTGAGTGACCGACGAGTGGATCACCTACCGGCGCGCCTGTCTCTGCGTCCCACACTCGTACTGTGTTGTCATCTGACCCAGACACGATGCGACGTCCGTCGGGCGAGTATGCGACAGAGTTGACCCAGTCTGAGTGACCGACGAGTGGATCACCGACTGGCGCGCCTGTCTCTGCGTCCCACACTCGTACTGTGTTGTCATATGACCCAGA
>WSTH01000621.1:0-20887 GCA_019616345.1 Ceratobasidium sp. 395
TCCATAAAAGGTATGTGTCTAAAATAAAATATATAAAATGAAGATAATATTTTGGAAAGCGTGTCAAGTCATGACACGACCGGCATGTCCACAGGCTCACGTGAGATGTTGGAGCCGTCTCCTATGTCCCCGTTGCTAATGGGGTCGACTTCAAAGCCTAGGTATACCGATGGATACCAGGTAGGAAATAACATTGTCAGTGAAGACAACTAAACGTGCTCACATAGTCTATTCTTAGGGTAACGAGAGATACGGTCGAGACACTGAGTGTGATGACGCTTCTCCTATCTTTGCCTACACTGTTGTATCTCCAATCCCCAAAAAACGACTATCCAGCCCCCCGCGCGAGTCGACGCCGGCACGAAAACGAGCCTGAGCACACAAACCAGATTCCGAAGTCGAGCCTCTTATCCCCGCAATCTGTCGAGAACCTATTGCACCTCTCCAACCCACCCGAAAGCATGATACCACTTCTTGGCTAGATCCCGACGAAGAGCCCGTTTAGTCCACTCTGCCCTCGCGCACCCAGAAGAAAACGTCAGCCAGGACCTCGCCGGTGACTACGGCTCGATTCCGGCTTCCAGGAGCATTTTTGGGGAGTAGTAGTCCAGCTGGTGAGCCGGAGTCGAAGAGACTTTATAAGCCGCCTCCGCGCAAGAGGTCCTTGGAGCAGGACGATGAGGGAGCGAGGTGGAAGGTCACAAGGATTGGGTGACAGACCTGAGACTCGAGAACGGTTGTTGGTGAAGGTGTGTTAATTTTGACGACTGGTTGTGTTCTACAGCAAATCACCTTTACCATTAGACTTGGTGATATTTAACTTGGCTTCAAACAACGCTAAGAAGCCCTATGTAACTTAGTATCGCGCATACACCCTCTCATCATACCAAAGGGATACTCTGGATACAATTCTGCTTTCTAAATTTGGGCTATTAAAACTCTAAACTACATTTCAGATTTCACCTACATATCTTATTGGTGCAACCAGCTGGCCCAGTGCGTGAGCTCTACGGCAAGACAGGCTCGATCGGCGCGTACTCACGTACTCTAGGTGTCTCGTTTATTCAGAAACGTATAGGCTATTTGGCTAACGCTGTCCAAAAAATGTACCGAAATCACCACTCGCTAAACCGTGTGTTTTCAAAGTTTAGCAAATCGCCTACGTCCCACGAGAGATGTTCCGAGTCGACCGTTCACTTAATGGTTTTGGATGTAGATCAGCAATGGACTGAAATGAGCTAAGTGCTTTATCGAGGTCTTAGCTCACAATAACAATGGGTTTCAATGACTTGCTTTGATAGCCAATCGGCTTTCGGGGTGCATCGCGCCCTTTGACGTAGGCTCTAAAACTAATCGCTTTACTAGTAAGCGCCCGATGTCCGTTTTCTCACTCTTGCCGCGGCTGAATTAGGATCGAGCTCGGGGTCGTGAGGAGTGTAGCGAAATCTGCGCTGATGCGGACAAGCTGCTTCGTATGCGCTCATGCTACGTCAAGGGACCACGCAGCATACAAACCTTCAGAGTGAAATCGAGGACTTGCTCGGTCCGTCTCCAACTATCAGCGTAAGCGTATATCTTTTACATCTGGCTAAAGGGCTATCGTCGAGAAGCCTGAGCCGTTGGCAGAGTCGGAAGGCGAAGTTCGGGAGGAACTGGATGCAATAGCAGTTGAACATGAGGCGCCGACTTAAGGCAGGCCCACTGATCGGTGAACGGCGCTTGGTCCAACCCGCGCATGGCACGTGACCGTGTGCTCTTGGCTCGCCATTCCCAATTTATACTACTGTAATTGCACTGTGTCAAACATGGCTATCCCACCTGCAAACACTAACACAAGTTCGCGTGCCGACCCCCAGATTCAAGTCAGGCAAGAATGTTTGGCCAACCAGTGCATGGCACGTGACTCTGTGCCTCTTGATTTGTCACTTTTAAGCTGCAATCACATCTGTGTTAAGCATGACTGTCCCACCTGCAAATAGCAATGTTGACGCAAAGTATAATCAGCCCGGATTTCGGATTGGCATGCCACTACTGGAAAGCGTTGTGTTTCCTGCTGAGCGTGTTCAAAGGTATTTGCAACCATCCTCTCGACGAGGTAAGAAATTACTCCTCCACTCAATCACCGTCACGGGTTTATAAACTTACTAACCTTTATTGGGACCACCCTCTGCCATAGTATTACGCGTTTTTGACTCGTTTGCTTTTCTTGTGAACGGGAAAATTGCCCCATTACCCTCGGGCTGGTACAATGCCCAACAGTGGCATAATACCCAGGTCCTTGGCGCTACCGCCCCTCTTTGCGGGCCCAACATAATGACTGTGCAGTTGGGGTGGTTTAGTATTCTTCAATGGCGCTGGATTCATATTGGAACTATCGACCATCTCTTCATTAGGTCTGACCACCGGTATCATAAAGGGTCAGTCAACCACTGTCCTTGGATCCACTGCGTGGCTTACATCCAGTAGAGAAATATGTTTTTGGCTGGTCACCAAGAAGGCTGAGTATGCTGTATTTGGTCCTCACAGGGGATATTGGCAATGCTGGGAGGATAGCCTCCAATCCCTCACAAACGTAGGAACTATTCCTCACTTCCGCCGTTGCGACAAAAATGGTCCTCCCCCCTGGTGGAACACGAGCTCCATGAACTTATGGACAGACCTAGTCCAAAGAGCCCAGATAGCTGAAGCAAAAATCAGGAAGGAGCGACTAGCCCTTATGCCTCCAAGAGAAGCTGAGTCTTTTCAGTCAGCGCCTCCTGTCAAGGGCGAAGGAATGGATGAATCAACGTCGGGAGTTGTGAACGAGCCAGCTATTGTGACAGATCGTGCGCGGATGTTTAATCCTAACAATATGCTTGGCATTCTTGCGCAAGTCGCCTGCGAGGACTTGGATGCAAACCGGGCGAAAGAGGGCGAGACCGGGCCAATGCAAGAGTGCTAATGTCAAGCCCACTCGAAGATATAGATAGCCTTAGTAAAGTAGTATGCCCCTGATGGACAGTGACTAAGAGGATAGGCGATGAGTAGACTAGTATTGATGAGGAGGTCAAGTTCTTGGTCTGTAACCTCGAACTTGCCCTGGGTTATATACAACAGGGAACACAGCCTTGTATCTACGTGTACAAAGAACGAGTCATAACTAATTTGATATCAGATGTGAAATAAGAAGCATTAGTCAGACTTCTGGAACATTCCGTGATCACGTGACATATGACTAAGAAACCCTGATGACAAAGATTAGATAAGAGATGACACATCCTGACCAATGTTCCATAAAAGGTATGTGTCTAAATAAAATATATAAAATCAAGATAATATTTCTGGAAGCGTGTCAAGTCATGACAGCTAAGCGTCAGGAAAAACCTCCCCTTTCATTAAGATCTGAGGTTTCAATTTACCCAAATTTAGGCCATTTAGCAAATTTAGCTAAATTTAGCTAAATTGATCTAAATTCCATAAATCTGGTGCCAAAAGCCACCAGACATGCCCTAAGCCCTCCCAGCATACACTAGTAGGCCAGAAAGGTGTTTTGGGACAGATCTGGCACAATTGGAAATTCCTAAATCCATGGTAAATTCACCTAAATTTACCTAAATTGAGGACCCCCCCAGGCAAATTTAGGTAAATTTGGCTACACGAAAAGGGGGGGGTGGTTAAATTTCTGAATCCCTAAATTTAGCTAAATTTGACTCAGTTTGGCTGAAACTGAACACCCCATTTTTCCTGACGAGGAGTGCAAATGTCAACATATCATTGCCGCTTAGCCGTTGCACGATGCTACTTGGCAGCCTTTTTCCTTTTTTCTCTTTTTTTTAAGCTGTACTTTAACCTAATGCTGGATTCTGATGGGTTTCGATATATCTGAAAATTCCTAGCGGGAATAGATTGTAGCCTTTGCGTCAGGCTTGGTCGCACAAGTTGAGTGTTGGATCAATGTTGCACAATACAGGGGCTGTTGGGGAGATTTGTGGTAAGTCTCACTCAATACAATGCTTCGGTAATGAGTATGGTGCTGAGAACTGGATAGTCGAACGAACTTCCAACGCCATGGAGAATAGCACATGAGCAAGTAGTAGTGAGCAAGGGCCAGCATGCGAGCCATATATGTTGGTCTAAGTCCCACGCCGCGAAACGCATTCCTCGACCGCATCAGAACGACAGGATCATACTCCGAACCCTCAGTACCGAGCCCCCTCAAGTCCAAGATCCTTGCACACGTACATTTCAGCGGTATGTGATCTTTCCGCATTAATTGATTAGATATTACAGATCTTATGCGAACCCAATGTTTAGGCCTAAATGGATGCAAAGGCGACACTGCAACATTGACCTGGGCCAGTAGCGGTGACGACAGGCTAGTGTCTCCGATTATGGAAAACTATTTGCTCGCGGGCTTTCAAGGGACTACGCCTGTTACAAACCACCACAGAAAAGCACCCAAGGAGCACACTATCTCACCTCCTGGACACCTAGGTCAATCGTCTTCGGATTTATATAAGATCCCAGCATGTATCTGCTAGATAAGAAATCTCAGTTTAGGCGACTCTGTGGAACGGGAGAAACCTGAAAATCGGGTAGAGTTTCTTCCTAAGATTTGCCAGATAATAAGGTAGCAAGTCGTAATAAACAGGTCTATTCAGCCTGAAACATCCACCTGAATTTCCGAAGACACTGTCCGACTTCGGGTAGCCCCTAAAAACTTGGGTGACCTGAAAAGACAGGCCAATTTGCACAAAAACACGGGTCAACCCGCAGACCTGAAAAATAGGACAGGCGCTCGCGAAAAGTCGGGAAAGAAAGTACCTGAAATCCCTGCAAGGTTGCTCTGGAAAAACAAAGACATGTATTATACTAAATATCACAAAGACAACACCTGAATTTCAGGCAAGCACAAAACACTGAAATTCAGGAGTACTCTGCCCGAAAACAACACCATTGGCAATGTAGGTTTCTAATCGTGCATAACACAGCGTAATAGAGGGTTTGACTTGGATCTATTCGCATAAGCTAGTAAACAAACAAAATGTGTAGCTGATATTCACAGGGTACAGCACGCAGTGCACAAACACGCATATGCTTGAAAGGCAATGCGGACTAGGCAAGATCGCCGTAAAAACAACATGTATTGATGCCGGCCACAGCACTGCGGCGTGGGCATGGACGGCGACGCGAGTAGCCAGGCTTGCAGGCTTACGAGTATTCCCCGCTGAACCGTGAGTCGTGTACCGGAATAGTAACGTACCTGGGCACGTCAATATCCAGCGTGCGTTGAAAGAGCTGGCGCCCATACACGCCATCTGTAGCATGCATTCGGCGAGTGCAAGCAGTCCCGAATGAATGTGCAGTCGGGGCAAAGGCCAGAGCGTCCCCGGTCAACGCCGATAATCATATTAAGGCCGAATAATCAGCGCATGAACGACAAATTCAAACTCTGAAATGTACTCACCATGTAGTGCGTACGCAGTAAAACATGGCCCACACAACATAAGATGTTAGTGCGGGTGTAGTAAAGTCGGCGTTCAGCTAATGTTTGTATGGCGGGTGGCGGGTGAAGGGGAATGAATGGCAGGGTGGACGCATTAGATCGTGTTGGGGTTTGGCAGCGGGCTAGTAGGCTAGGTTGGGGTTGAGCGGACGCGACGGGCAGTAAATGTAGCACGTAGTGCGTTACCACGAGTGGCGGGTGTGTGTCAGGAGGGGCAGTCATGCACACGCTTCGGAGTGCGTTGGCATCGAGGTGGCAGGTAGGGGTGGGAAGGTAGAGGAGGAGGGAAGGCGAAGGAGGGGAAGTGGAGAGGACTTAGGGAGCCAGTGACGTAGGTGATACATCACCAACCAGGCGCCGATCGGAGATTGGAATCAGAGCAACAAACCGAGTGTTACTTAGGATAAAAACAACGGATAGGCATATAAGTACCGTCATTCGACGCGCGTTGATGATCCGCGTCGAACGGTGCCCTTTTTTAGCCCAGTCGTCTACTGTTTTGGCTGGGTAATCAGGTGCCCCTCACTGCCACCGTCTAAGCGCTAGCGCTTACTATTTCCTTGTGCATTTAGCCTCGCTTTTTACTCACGCCGCAGGGCTTGCATCCCGTCTCAGTTATTCGTGTTATGTGTATACGCCTACTCTTTCTTTAGCTCGCCTAATACTGTCTTTTCTCCACACTTGTTACTTGGCGCTCGCTTTCCCTCTTTTTCTCTTGCCATGATCACTTGCCCATGTTTTTTTTTCGATTTCTTATGCAATCTCTCTCCCTGTTCTCTCTGTATTTATTTTTGTTTGTCTCTCTTTCTCTGTGTTCATGCCTCGCTGTCTTCGTGCTCGGGAATGGATCACAATATAACACTCTCCGGGATTGTGTTTTTGAGCTGCTGCGGGTACGAAATCCCCCTAATCTGCAAGTAGATAATCAGTTTCATGCGCTCCGTTTACATGAAAACGTGGTTGAGTACTCCCCCTCTGAATTTCAGGTCTACGAAACTGCATTTCCCAAAAAGTAGTAAAATCAGGTCTACCTGAATTTCGGCTGTGAACACCTGAAATCCCGTTCCAAAAACCCAGCCTGACATTCCGGCCGTACAGCCTTGATTTCATGGCTTACTGAAATACGTGCTGAACAGGCCTAAAAACCCGGAGTACCCGAAAGGGCCGACTTCGGGTACATTTCACCTGAAACCTGAAAGCTCGACCTTTTCCCCCTGAAAATAGGGGATTTTCCTTTCCATAGAGCGATGAGCCAGGACCAAGTCAGTATTCGCTACCCCAACCCGTTCGGCATATCCACAGGCTGACATGTGATACCAGATCCGTTTCTCATGTCTCCGTGGATATGTAAGTCACATTCAGAAACTAGGTATACCAATGAACCTCAGGTAGGAGTCGGTTAAAACTAACCACGGCTACCTTAATTTGCGTCTATCAGCTACTCATATATGCAACCCACGAATGCGGTTTCACTTCCTAAGCCTGGGCTATTGAGCCCGTGGGTAACAATCATAAACTCAGCCTTTGTTTTATCGACGCAACTACTAGCCGACCCAATGCAACGACCGTCCAGGAAAATATGTCGTTTTTCCTACGCTGACCAATCAAGCGTACTGTACCTCTACCGGCTTTTGCCTGGGCCGGTTGGAATCTCAACATCATTACTCATGACGCTGCATGTCGCAATCCATCGTGCACCACTGCAGAGTATAAATTACACACCGTTGATGTCTTCCTCATCCCGTCACTCATATCGATTTCGCCATCCAACTTACGATGGCACCCATTAAGAACGGCCGTTTGATCTTCAGCTCTATCCCTAAGGGCTACCCAGTTCCCGGCGAGACCACTGTATATGATACGGAGGAGATAGATCTGGACAACGCCCCTATAGATGGAGGCCTTCTCATCAAAACACTCTACTTGAGCGTTGATCCCTACCTCCGTGGCCGGATGCGCCCCAATACTACCAAGTCGTACTCAGCTGCGTTTGCTCTTGGCAAGCCGTAAGTATCTCAGCTTGGCATGCCGGTAATAAAAAAATAAAACTCTCGGTTACTGAAATATCGTTATAGAATTTTTGGGTATGGTGTTGGCCAGGTGTTACGATCCGAGAGGGCAGACGCCAAAGTCGGGGACACCATTTGGTCGCCTGAAATCCGTTAGTGGTTTTAAAAAGTAGTTTTTAGTAAGACGTGAGAGGTACTTATAATGTGAAATTGCTTCCAGCATTCCAGCAATATGGTACACTCTCCGCCAAGGCTCGCGTGATGGTCTTGAAGAACGAGGCGAATCTGCCTCTATCTATCTACACAGGCGTTTTAGGCATGCCAGGTATGAGTTATAATGCATAGGAAGCTGGGTTCTCACGCAGTATTGACCTTCAGGAAAGACCGCTTACTACGGATTAGAGGTGATTGGCCAGCCCAAAGCGGGCGAGACCATCTATGTTTCAACGGGAGCTGGTCCTGTCGGAGCGTGAGTCCTGACATGTCGCGATTCGACATTATTGAACTGAATTGTGTTCGGTCAAAGAACTGTATCTCAGCTTGCGAAAGCAGCAGGACTGAAAGTCATTGCCTCGACTGGTTCAGACGAGAAGGTCGAGTACCTCAAGTCTATTGGTGTCGATGTCACCTTCAACTACAAGAAGACCAAGATTTCGGATATACTTGCCAAGGAAGGTCCAATCGACATCTATTGGGACAATGTTGGCGGGGAGAGCCTTGAGGTGAGGGTTAATCTACTCGTCCTGCGGTTTTTTGGTTCGACGCAGTGTAGCGCGAATATCTAGCCTGACAACTTGCGTAGGCTGCGATTGAAGCGTCTAGAGATTTTGCGCGCATCATTGTTTGTGGTGCCATATCTAATTATAACGGGGCCGAGCCGTATCCTATCAAGGTTTGTCTAATCTCTTACTTGCCTGCACCTCCCTCATACGACCTGCGTACCCGTCCCTCGCATTATTAGAATGCTCCTCAAATCCTCACCAAGCGACTTACTGTTCGAGGCTTCATTCAACACGAGCTCGAGACTCAAGTTGGGAAGCCCCAATCCTTCTACGACAAGCTAACGCCGCTCGTCGCGTCCGGCAAACTCAAGTGGAATGAACAGGTGTATGAAGGGCTGGAAAAGGCAGGCCAGGCAATTTTGGACGTGCAGAAGGGGAATAACGTAGCCAAGGCCGTTGTGAAAGTTGCAGACTCCTGAAAACCCTAGTTGTAGTAATAGTTGAATTCAAGTTGAATACTCTAGTTAGGTTCTCCTCAAATACACCCGGGATCATGAGGTCTGGAAAAAAAGCAACGAGTAGTAGATGGCTTGGGTGCTTAGTATTCGGGTCGAATTCCGGAAGACGGTTGAACCACCTCACGAATCCGCACGAGGCTAAGCGTCCCTGCACAACTGACCCGCAGGAGACGACTCGAGCACTACTAAGCGAGGTGGAGGTTGTAACCAGCGCCATCGGGATCTTATGTTTTTATCGTCGTGGGGCGCGAATGTGAGAAGCAATAGGCCAGAAGCTTCAACAAGGACTTACTTTTGCTAGTCCATTTACCGGCATTGGATATGCTTTGAGCGCCAATAATCTACTGATCAAACTTGCATTCGTATGAACGCATATATCCTGCCCGCGTGGTCATATTTATCTCATAAACACCCTCAGAGGTCGAGCTTGTGTTTAGATTTCGTATACGTTCATTTGGCTGAATGATAGCGTCGGGCTTTGTTTGCGAACTTAGTTTACAAAGGAAAGCTGACAGACCCAATTGAGGATCGATCGCCAAGTGGAGGGAAGTGGAGGCGGATTTCAGCGGCTCCTGTGCTGACTCAGCAAGCGCGCTTCGCCTCAGGTGCAAGTTGGAAGGAACCTCCACACCTTGGCTCACGACGATGCATACCACAACTCACGGTGCTAAGCCTCTGCAAAGTATAAAAGCTCCTCGATACTCGTCGTCATATCTCACCATTCATACTAACACTTTCAACAACTACGACAACTCAACTTATAAACTGCAATGGCTCCCATTAAGAACGGTCGCTTGGTCTTCAACTCTATCCCTACCGACTATCCAATCCCCGGCGAGACTACGGTATACGACACCTCGAAGGAAATTGACTTGGACAACGCTGCTCTGAATGGCGGTATTCTCACTAAGGCGCTCTACTTGAGCATTGACCCGTATCTCCGCGGTCGGATGCGTGAAGTGACAAGCAAGTCGTATTCGTCCGCGTTCAAACTCGGCGAGCCGTAAGCTTTTACGTTTGCAACAATGCTCCACTAGTACTTATTTATATATTTATTTTAGTATCACCGGGTACGGCCTTGGACGCACGATACGGTCTGAGCGGCCAGATGTCAAAGTTGGAGATATTGTTTGGTCGTCCGAAACGCGTGAGTATCTTTAAGGGTTGATACGGGTTTTAGATGTATTGATATCTGGATTGGGTAACAGCGTTCGAGGAGTATAGCGTCCTATCCGCCGATTATCCCATCCAGGTCATTGAGAACGAGGCGAACTTGCCTTTGCCTGTGTACACAAGCGTTTTGGGCATGCCAGGTACGATTTCATTTCACCGAATGTGAAAGAGTGTGAAAGACAAAATTACTCACATAAACGGCAACTCCTTAGGAAAGACCGCTTTCTATGGATTGGAATTCATTGGCCAACCCAAGAAGGGTGAAACGATTTACGTTTCGACTGGAGCTGGTCCTGTTGGATCGTGAGTCTCATACCTTGATATCTAGTATTTAACTAATTACCTCCATCGTAGAACCGTAGCCCAGTTGGCGAAAGCAGCTGGCTTGAAAGTCATCGCTTCGACTGGGTCTGATGACAAGCTCGAGTACCTCAAGTCTCTCGGAGTAGATGTCGCATTCAACTATAAGAAGGATAAAATCTCCGACGTGCTTGCCAAGGAGGGTCCGATTGATATCTATTGGGATAATGTTGGCGGGGAGAGCCTCGAGGTGAGGAGATCCTAAGCATTGCTTCTCGAGTTGTGCTGACGTGATTGGTTGGATAGGCGGCGATTGAAGCGTCCAACGACTTTGCTCGTATTGTTGTCTGTGGTGCGATTGCGGCTTACAATGGAGGAGAACCATATGGAATCAAGGTTCGTACAACCTCCATCTACCCCTCACCTCCCCTCATTCGGAACTCACATCTCCTCCCTTTTAGAACGCCTCCCAGATTCTTACCAAACGACTCACTGTCCAAGGCTTTATCCAACACGAGCTTGAGACTAAAGTCGGAAAGCCTCATATTTTCTACGATAAGATGACGCCGCTTGCCGCGTCTGGCCAACTCAAGTGGCACTTCCAGGTGTACGAGGGTTTGGAGAAGGCTGGTGATGCGATCTTAGATGTGCAGAAGGGGAGGAATACGGCAAAGGCCGTGGTAAAGCTCGCGGACGAATAGAGATGCTGAACGTGAAGTTCGTTTGATAGACTTAAATTGATTGTATGATTGAGCTACATAGGGGGGGTGTTATGGGAATAAGAGATGTTCGGGAGACCATTTGGGAACGGTTTCCCAAACCGATATTAATTATTGCACTCAGGTCGTAAAGCAAGCTGGTCTTTTTTAATCTAAAAATAGTAGTTAGTAAGGGCAAAAAACAAGTCGAAGAGGCATGTGTCAGAATAAACGGTTGATCTCAAAGGTTTTTGGGGCGTTACTCCCTCCTCGACGAGCTGAGTTTATAGATTTCCTCATGTAGGATAGAAGAGACATGGGAATGGCACTCACGGTTAAAATGAATTGGACTTAGTTACGCGACATGACGGCCATCATGATGGTCGAAGAAAAGTTTATCTGTTTGCGCTAAGCGCCGAGCGGTACCGCCCAATGTGTGGCTGATGATGCTCTGCAGCACCATCCGGAAGCAAAGTTTGGGATCAACGATTCCTGGTCAACGTCCGACCGTCGACTCTTCAAGACAAAGTAATGGCTTCCCGCCCTACCGTTAGCATTCGCTCCGCTGCTGGAGGTGAGCCTTGAGATACTCGCAACATGTATGTATTTTGCTAATGGTTCGAATGTTTTCAGATGCCTCTGGTTCCCTCACTCTCCCAGCTGTCCTCACGGCTCCGATCCGTCTGGATGTAGTCCAGCAAGTTCATAGTACGCATCCAAATCACATAAAACATAACAATAGTGCTGAATGAGCGGCCTTACAGAGAGCATCGCCAAAAACAAGCGCCAGGCGTACTCCGTCGCTGAGAATGCTGGTCACCAAACCTCGGCCGAATCATGGGGTACTGGTCGCGCCGTTGCGCGTATTCCGCGTGTAGGAGGTGGGGGAACTCATCGTTCTGGCCAGGTGCGTTCTTGTAAACATTTTGATCCATTTTTTGAGACTAATTCTGGAGTTTAGGCCGCTTTTGGAAACATGTGCCGCGGCGGTCGCATGTTCGCTCCGACCAAGACCTGGCGCAGATGGCACGTCAAGGTCAACCAAAATCAGCGCCGGTTTGCCGTAGTCTCCGCGCTTGCGGCTTCGGCTCTGCCCTCGCTCGTCCTTGCCCGCGGTCACCGTATTGAGGGTATTGATGAGGTCCCACTCGTCGTCTCCTCCGACGTTGAGAGTTACACCAAGACCAAGGAGGCCGTAACTCTTCTCAAATCTCTCCGTGCATACTCCGACGTGACCAAGGTCTCGAACTCGCGCAAGCTTCGTGCGGGCAAGGGCAAACTCCGTAATCGCCGTCACCGCCAGCGCCGTGGACCGCTTGTGGTGTACGCGGAGGACAAGGGAATTGTGCGCGCCTTCAGGAATTTGCCGGGCGTAGAGGTTGCGAATGTGCGTAGGTTGAACTTGTTGCAACTTGCACCTGGTGGACATCTTGGTCGTTTCGTAATCTGGACCGAGGCCGCATTTGGGCTTCTGGACGAGGTTTTCGGTACCTTCGAGACTGCGTCGCTTTACAAGAAAGATTATTAGTGAGTTCAACGCCGCTGGGTTTTCCTAAGTTTGGACTAACTTGCATATGTAGCCTTCCCACAGCCAAGATCACTAACCCTGATGTCACTCGCATCATTAACTCCGATGAGGTCCAGTCTGTTGTCCGCCCTTCGCAAGGCAAGAAACAGCGCCGTCCTTGGACACAGCACAAGAACCCGCTCGTCAACAAGAGCGCTCTTTTCAAACTCAACCCTTATGCCAAGACTCTCCGCCGCCAGGAGCTGCGTAAGTCATACGGGTAAACTTTTGGAACAATTTTTAACGATTGTGTTTTGCCCTGCAGTCAAGCAGAACAAGAAGAGGGATGGCTCGACCAAGCCCGCCAAAGGGACCAAGGCTGCTGGCGACGTTTTCCTCAACAACCTCCTCGCCCCGTAAACAGATCTTTGATTGAAACTATGTTACATGTATGCGTTGTGGGTGTTATACGATCTCCGTTTGACTTGATAATATGTGTGCTTTCGTTTGTTTGGCCCGATCGGCTGAGTTGGAAGATGACGTCAGCGCCGATCATGGTGTGTTGGATTTCGAGAGTTTGTTGACGTACATTACTCCCGACGACGACCCTGCATTCCCCGCACTCTATACCATGGCTCAAGCTGCTGTCCCAGTCGTTAAACATCTCAACGGAGTCAGTATTTCTTCACGATGTGCCCGACATATTCCTCTCAAAGCGCTCACAAATGTCGACGACAGGATACCTCTTGGCTAATATCCTTTCCTGTTTCAACACAAGATCGAGAGGACGGATTATTCAATGTGTGACTATTCTCATAGAAATGTACTACAATCGCTCAATTATCGCTGTCTTTACAGGTTATTATGGACCCTTGGCTTACGGGACCCCAAACCGACTATTATTCCTGGTTCTCTCGCCAGAGTCACGTCATCAAAGCTTGTGTCGATCATATCTCAGAACTCAACACCAGAATCGACGCGGTTGTTCTGTCTCATGAATGGTCAGATCATACGCACCGTGCGACGTTGTTGGAGATCGACCCAAAGACTCCGGTATATGCTACGAAGGTATGTCATCCTTATTTTTTAACGAGTGATGTGAAAGTTCAAGCCGGTGGATTACTAGAATGCAGCAGACCTTGTTCGCTCGTGGAACCACTTTTCCACCGTTCACACAATCGAAGACCTCAAACCCGGCGCACATTGGTCTACTACGCACTTTCCCGACCTCCCCTCTTGCCTCGGTATCTCGCGTATATCCTCAACCTCTTTTGAAATCGTATCATACTACCACGTTGCGATCTGTTTAGCATACGCCTCACCAGACGTTACACAAGAAAACGTAGATAAATCCAAGGCGAGCGCGGTGTTGTATAGCCCGCATGGAGTACATGCGCCTTCGTTGGATAGGCTCCCTGAGTCAGGGCTTGAGGTTCTTGCATTGATGCATGGGTTGCATCAAGTTTGGAATCCACCGGTACGACTATAATGATCTCTATTAGGGTCTTTTTTCAACCAACATTGTTACGATTCAGTTCCTTGGCGGAATGCTCAATCTTGGTGGGCTCAACGCCGTCCGATCCATCCGGGCAACCAAAGCACGGTATTGGATCGGCACGCATGACGAAGTTAAAAAGGGGAGTGGACTTGTGAGCTATCTGCTAAGACGAAAGGTCTGGACGGTAGAGGAGGCGTTGGAAGAAGAAGAGAAGAAGGAGCGGGGGAAAGGTGCTGGCGCGAAAGAGGGGACGAAAGTTGGACTGAAGTATTATGGGCTCGGGAGTGGGGAAATTCTACGTCTGGAGTAGGACCTTAGAGACGAATATTGTTGTCATATGTAGGGGTTCGAGCTATATTTCATTCTCGGAAGTAAGTGGCCCTGAAGAGCTCCAGCCAAGCTGAAATCGTGTGTTAGCTGTTGGTCTGTACTTAGGCAAAAGATAAAACGGACAACGCTGACCGGGACCTGGTACTACTCGTTATTTGCAGTGATGGAGCGCGCATACAACAGTACAACGCTTCCTCCAAGAGGCATGGTGCATTAGATGGCCCGACGGGCGCTTTTGTGTAACTATGAGACTGCCAGGAGCTGTATTCAGCTGGGCCTAAACTCGAAAGTCAGTCTGCGCCGTGGATTGAGGCTCGGGCAGGAGACTTGGGGCGCAGGAGATGCGTGGCGCAGGAGACTCGGGCAGGAGACCGGGCGTATGTTACCGCGAAGAGTATATTACGCGCGTAACTACGTCTCTTTCTTCCCCCACGCGTCAGTCGAGCATTGCAATGGACGTCGTTCGAAACTCCGATTATCTAGGCCCTGTGGCTGTAGGCCTCTCGCTTGCCGTCATAGCTCGCTTGGCCTATTCGCAGTTGCTCCCAAAGCCGGACCCGCATCTTCCACATAATCCAGTTACGAATCTTTTGGGCGACGTTCCAGAACTATTCCGTTTCATCGATGGAGGCAAGAAGAATTTTGCGGACTTTATCGACAGTATGTGTGCCAAGCACGGGCCTATCTATCAGGTGAATAACACTTGAAGCTAAATTTAAGAGGTAGTAAAACTGAACTTTTAAAGCTTATGTTTGTAAGATCTCAGCTCGTCGTTATTGCCGATCGGACGGAATACGAGAGGTTGCTTCTACGGTCCAAGAGTGTTGAGCAATCAAGGTTTACAAACGCCATGTGAGTGACCTAACCTACGACATGTGCAACCACCTTACAGTGCTATACTATAGATTTGGTACCGTTATTCCAACCGGCCAAATATCCCTACCAACAGGTCGGTTTTTCCGATAGTTTACGTTAAGTTAAATGCTGAGAAATAATGGACGAAAGACGAGGTGTGGAAACGGCACCGACAGCTGACAGGACCAAGCATGAGCCGGAGATATCTCGAGCATATGTCTGTTCGCATCTTGACTGCGGCAAATAATCTGGTTAGGCTATGGACACGTAAGGTAGAACTGGTCGGCAACAAGGCGTTTGACGCGCATAGCGATACGAGGACGGCTATTTCGGTAGGTGGTCCAATTTCTATGTTAAGACTGACGAGTAAAAAATCGTTATAGGATGCAATATGTGAGTACTTAGTTCTCGGATTATGCGACAATCTAACGCATACATTAGTGAGCATTGCAATTGGCGACTCACCCAGTTTCATCGACATGATCTATACCTCTCTAGCGGTATCCTCTCCTATCACTTCAGATGAAGGTTTAGCTCAGTTTTCTCATTCTGAACTTCCACCACTCCAAAAGTCCTCGCGAAAAATGATGGAAACCATCGAGAGCATGCAGCTTTCCCCTTTTCCAGTCACGATCGCGAGACTATTTGCGTGGATGCCCCCTTCTCGGCGCAGGTCCTATCGCGTAATTTCAGGTTTCCTGGGCGAAAAAATCGCAGAGGCGCGAGCACGAGAGGCCGAGTTCAGCACAAAGCAAGGAGAGACGCTCGCAACGGACGCAGACTGTGTTGTCGATATGATTATACAACGAGAGGCAAGAGAAGGAGCAGAGAAGTTTGACGATGGAGAGTTGTTGGATGAGCTAATGACTTATGTACTGTAAGTTCTGCGTCTTTTTCAGATGAGCTAAACTCTCTTGACCATTGTTCGATGCCATGGTTAACGTTCAATCGTATAGGGCTGGCCAGGACACAACGGCCGCAACCCTGTCATGGTTGCTCAAATATCTCCCTCTAGATGCCGGGATCCAACAGCGCCTACATGACGAAGTGTGTGCTGCTTTTGGATCGGATCAGAACGGGCCTATGGATTTCAATACGCTAAGCGATTCACAGAAACTACCAGTGTTGGAAGCTGTGGTAACCGAGACTTTGCGGTGCGCGATGACCGGGCCAATAACTGGACGTGAATGTAAGTGGCTATTGCCACTCGAGCTTGGGCGCTACTCACCAAGATCTTGTTTTGTTTCGTACAAATGAAGTGATAGCCGACGAAGTAGTTCTAGGCCGAAATCTCCCAAAAGGTTATCCTAGACCAGCTATCATATCAGTCACCAAATCTAACCTCATGTTGTTCCGATCGAATTCAGGTACTGAAATATTGTTCCCTATCGCATACATGGGTCTTCAAGAGTCAGATTGGGGCTCGGACGCAAAGGTCTGGAGGCCAAGTCGCTGGCTTCGAGACGACGGATCGTTTGACAGCTCTGCTGGTCCAAGCTATCCATTTGGACTGGGGCAACGCGGGTGCTTTGGGCAGCGGCTTGCGGTAAGCTGACCGAATCATCTGTTATATCATGCGACCTAAGCCTAAAATACAAAACATAGGTCCTGCAGCTGAAGGTATTTGCCGCAACGCTTTCTAGGGCATTTGTTTTCAAGCCACTGCCTCTGAACTTGGGTAATTGGGATTCGGTTCTGAAGGTTAATAGGGCGCCGAAGTCTTGTTATGTTTCGTTGGAGGAATGGCCAACGAACTAACCTGGTCACATCGGTGCTAATTTCAAGGGTATAATCTATGCGTTTTATACTTGTGTAAGGTTGAGCAATTGACCATATGCGGTTAAGTCGTTAAATGAATGCGTGATGCGAGTGCTGGAAAGGAAGCGTGAGCTCGGGGATTAAATAAAGAGTCTATAGACGGTGATATAGTATGATTATAGTGCGCTGGGAGCCTGGTTTATCTGTATAACTCATTGAGTAGGAAACCATTTCATGAATAGGGAAGTGCCGTTCCAGAGCCCGCGCTGTGGTCACATGGTACGTATGTCGCCTGTTTGTTTTCCTTCGCCATCCCTGTGGCACGATTGGTTGGCCTACCTATGCTGGCTAGCGGGGCCTTATATCTGCTATATTGAGGATATAAATCTGCCATAAGTTCATAATCGTAGGAATATCAAGTAGATATTCGCTCAAAATCGTTCACAATTGCTCAGTACCTGCTTGAAAAAGCGCATGTATGCGCTCTAGACAGACGGCTTTGGGGGAATCCTCCCCCAATATCGTTCCATGTTTATCGCAGTCATATAGCCGCGAGGCTTTCGACCCCGCGCATCAGTGTGATCAAGTCGGATTTAGGTTCTAGGTGCCCGCGAAAACGTGTGTCAAACATAATTACAAGCGGCAAGATCGTCAATGAGACGAGTGCGATCTAGTCGTCTAATTACGTACCTCACGTCCCAAGCAAACGTTATTGGTGTCCGAATACGTCACTCGTTCAATCAGACTCGAACTCATCTACGACTAGCCCACCCATTTCCATAACTTCGTCATCAGCTTGAACGCCCAAGCCGACGTGCTAGCCATTAACGGCATTATAGTGACTAATATACGGCTCTGCTGCATTGGGCGTCCGCTCACGTTCAGGCTTAGGCGATGGGTCGCGTACGTCGTCTTTCGGCAGGCTGAAATTATGTATCGACTGTTGACCTGCGCTTAGCGATACCATTTTATTGTGTACGACACCATTGCCGATAACACATCATACTGGGTGCTGGTTAGTATTGTACTGTTGTATTTTTTTTGCCGAAGGAGCATGACGCATTGGGTGGCTGGATGGGCGCTTGATTTAGCCACAAGCTTACGTACTCATCATACCTAAACTCGAAGGTCAGTTTGCGCCGTGGATCGATCGAGAGCCTCGGACATATATCGCTGCGGAGAGGATGCTACGTAACTACTTTTCCTTTCCTCCCTCGTCAGTTGGACGGTGCAATGGATGTCGTTCGAAAGTCTAATTATCTGGGCCCTGTGGCTGCAGGCCTCTCGCTGGCTATCATAGCTCGCTTAGCTTATTCAAAGTTACTACCAAAACCGGACCCGCATATTCCACACAATCCAGTTACAAGTCTTTTAGGTGATGTTCCAGAGCTAACACGTTTTGTTGATGGAGGCAAGAAGAATTTTGTGGACTATGTCGACAGTATGTGTGCTAAGCACGGGATTATCTATCAGGTGAATAACACTTATGAAACCTGGGAAGCGGCAAGGCTGAACATTTAAAGATCATGTTTGCAAGAGTTCAGCTCGTCGTTGTTGCTGATCGGACAGAATACGAGAGGTTGCTTCTACGGTCCAAGAGTATAGAGCAATCAAGGTGGACGAATGCGATGTGAGTCACCCAACTTGCGACATACGCAACCACCTTACAACACAATCCTATAGATTTGCTACTGTCATTCCGACTAGCCAAATCTCCTTACCGACAAGTAGGCATTCTCAGATAGCTCATGTCAAGCTAAATGCTAAGAAATAATGAACGTAAGATGAGATGTGGAAACGGCACCGACAACTAACAGGTCCGAGCATGAGCCGGAGATATCTCGAGCATATGTCTGTTCGCATCGTGACCGCGGCAAACAATCTGGTTAGGCTATGGGCACGCAAGGTAGAACTGGTCGGAAACAAGGCGTTTGACGCGCATGGTGATACGAGGACATCTATTTTGGTAAGTGGTTCGATTCCTGCGATAGGTTGGTGGGTATCCTAAACATTCTTTATTATTATAGGACGCTATATGTAGGTACCTGCTTCTCGGGTTATGCGATAATCTAACGCATACATTAGTGAGCATTACAATTGGTGACTCGCCGAGTTTCATCGACATGATCTATACCTCTCTAGCGCTATCCTCTCCACTCACCTCAGATAAAAATTCAGCCCAATTCACTCATTCCAAGCTTCCATCAATTCAACGATCCTTACGAGAAATGATGGAAACCATCGAGAGCATGCAGCTGTCTCCTTTTCCCATCACGATCGCGAGACTATTTGCGTGGATGGACTCTTCCCGGCGCAAGTCCTATCGTACAGCCTCAAATTTCCTGAGCGAAAAGATCGCAGAGGCACGAGCACGAGAGGCCGACTTTAGCGCAAAGCAAGGAGAGGCGCTCGCAACGGACGCAGACTGTGTCGTGGATATGATTGCACAACGTGAGGCAAGGGAAGGAGCAGAGAAGTTCGACGACGGAGAGCTGTTGGATGAGCTAATGACCTATGTTCTGTAAGTTCTGCCTCTTCCTCCGACAAACTAAACCAGCTTGGCTATGATCTAATGTGGTCATCGATATTTAATCGTATAGGGGTGGCCAGGATACAACAGCTGCAACGCTATCATGGTTGCTCAAATATCTGCCTCAGGATCCCGAGATCCAACAGCGTCTACATGATGAAGTGTATGCTGCTTTTGGTGCGGAGCCGGATCAGAATGGACCTATAGACTTCAACACACTAAGCGATTCGCGGAAACTGCCGGTGCTCGAAGCAGTGGTGACCGAGACGCTGCGGTGCTCGATGACTGCGCCAATGACCGGGCGTGAATGTAAGTGGCTAGTGCAATTCCAAGCTGAGCGTCACTTATTGAAGTTTTTTTCTTGTTTCATACAAATAAAGTGATAGCCGACGAAGTAGTTCTGGGCCGACACCTCTCAAAAGGTTTATCATGACCAGTCATTATATTGGGTCACCAAATCTAACCGCAAGCTCAAATCTCAATACAGGTACTGGGCTAATGTTCCCAACCGCATATATGGGTCTTCAAGAGTCCGACTGGGGCTCGGACGCAAAGGTCTGGCGGCCAAGCCGCTGGCTTCGAGACGACGGATCGTTTGACAGCTCCGCCGGTCCAAGCTATCCATTTGGACTGGGACAGCGGGGGTGTTTTGGGCAGCGGCTTGCGGTGAGCTGATTAACTATTTGTTGTGTTATACCTCTGAAGCCTAAAATACGAAACACAGGTACTACAACTGAAGGTATTTGCCGCAACATTGTCTAGGGCATTTGTGTTCAAGCCGCTACCTCCGAAATTGGATAACTGGGACTCGATACTGAAGGTAACCAGGGAGCCGAAATCCTGTTACGTCTCGTTGCAAGGATGGCCAACATACTAAGCTAGTCTTATCGATGCTAGTTATCAGTGTATACTTGCATCTACTGGACAAAAACATAACAATACAATGCTGGCCAAAATTCAGCACCACTTTTATCTGCAACGTTGAAATGCGCATACAGTATAATGATTTCCGATTGATTCTCGCAAGGAGCATGGCGCATTAGGTAGCTCAATGGGTACTGATATGTAGCCACAAGCTTACGTACTTCACTACACCTAAACTCGAAATCCAATTTGCGCCGTGGATCGAGGGACTCGGACATGTTTCACCGCGAAGAGTATACCGCGTAACTATTCTTCCTTCCCTCCCACGTCAGTCAGACGTTGTAATGGACGTCGTTCGAAGGTCCAATTATCTAGGCCCTGTGGTTGCAGGCCTCTCGCTTGCTGTCATAGCTCGCTTAGCTTATTTGAAGCTACTACCAAAACCGGACCCGAATATTCCACATAATCCAGTTACGAGCATTTTAGGTGATGTTGCAGAATTAAGGCGTTTTGTCGACGGAGGGAAGAATAATTTTGCGGATTATCTTGAACATATGTGCGCCAAACATGGGCATCTTTTCCAGGTGAGCGATACTTGAGACTGAATCTCAGAAGAGGCGAAGTTAAACCTTTGAAGATT
>WSTH01000622.1:0-20866 GCA_019616345.1 Ceratobasidium sp. 395
CACTTTAAATTTCCTTTCATCGAGAACGCTCCAGACCGGGATGTCACAGAAGATGCGGGGAAGGATCGAGTGGCCCGTTTTCTGTTTCTGGTAAGTGGCTTGTCGCATATAGCGTAATGTTGCCGCATGAGAGTTGACTTCTTCAAGAAGTGCTGCCTATATGCTCCTATCCACTCCCCCCGCCGCTCTATAAGAGCACCAGACTCAAGCCCCTATCCACTGTACAACCTCCTTTGTCCCTCGAGCAGCCATGCATCTCCTCGTCTCTCTTATCGCCCTTCCATTCGCTTTAGTGATATCTAGAGAAGAAACTAGTGCCCCTCAGGGGGCGGCAGTTCGGTCCTCCCTAACTCGTTCATTTCGTCATCGTCCACCCACCATCATTACGCCACACGTTTTCAAGGTCTTCGACGTTCGTATCGCAGTGAGTAGATCATACCTCATGCTTATTGTTGTATTATTTGGCTTAGTCGAACACGTTGTGAACTTCTATCGCTGGCATTCATCTCAGAAAGCAGAGATCCTTGGGGTGAAGTCCAAATATCGGGACGCAGAAAGGATTCTCAGAGGAGTTGGACTCAGCCCCCTTATCGAGCTTCCGGACGTCTACGAGTCCAAAGGAGGATGGGAAGGACATATCGGGAATAGCACTTATGATCTGGATCCTTCAAGTAATCATACCTTCAACGACATGGATATGCATGGCGATGGGCTTGGAGCGTTTTGGATCGACGATCTGATACCCCCCGTGGAAGATCACGTTTCTACCGCCGGGACGAGTTCAGATTACCCAGGAGGGAAACGTAGATGCTCTGACGAAAAAGGAGGTGACAATGGAACCGTTTGCGATCTTGCGCCTGCTGGTACTAGTGGAGAACCTGGAGTGGAAGCTCGGTCTGCCCCCTCCAACCCAGCTCTTACGGCCATTACTCCCGATGTCACCATCCCCAATATTCCTCTTCCCGAGCCAGGACAAAACTCAGACCAAATGGACTCTGCTCACATGAAAGTGATGGATTATATCGTTGGAGGCTTGGATGTACTATACTATGGTGGATTGGGGTTTGGATCCCCTTCTCAGGAGATTATGCTAGATGTTGATACTGGGAGCGCAGATCTTTGGGTAAGTCTTTATGCGAGCTCTAAGTGAACAATTGTTGATTTCAGCATTAGGTTCCGACGAAATGTTCATCCTGTGATACGAAACAGTTCGATTCGGACAAGAGTATGACATTCAAAGATACTGGAAAGCCATTCAAAGTCAATTATGTAGGTGACTTTAAATATTACTGGTTCGGTTGTCTAACCTTTCTTCGCTGATAGGGGTCTGGCTGGGCTCAAGGCACATTAGCTCAAGACCGTGTTACAGTCGGAAATCTTGTCGTCGAAAACCAGCATATTGGAGCTGCGACAGATGTCTCAGAAGACTTTCGTGGATCCCCCGCGTCGGGTGTACTTGGAATGGCGTTTGGCTCGATTTCAACCATCAAAAAGCCGACATTTTTCGAGAACCTACTCGCAAATACGCAAGTCACCGCGCCACTATTTAGTGTACATCTGACGCGGGGGAAGGAACAGGGATCTGAAGTGAGTAACCCGGAACGATGACGTCTGAAAGTAACTAACTAGAATCCTTACAGCTATGCATCGGATGTATTAATACATCCAAGTACAGCGGGGAAATATACTGGATTCCTGTTAAGTCAAAGGTATGAAGCAGCCAAATCACTAAACGTAACCCGCTCTCACAGTTCTCCCCAGACCTACTGGTCCATCGAAATGACTGGTTATTCTCTGGATGGCAGCCCCCAGCTGTTCGGCGCGCCCATCACCGCTGCTATCGACACAGGGTCTACTCTCATATACCTTCCATTACACGAAGCCGAAGCACTATACGAGCATATACCGGGCTCTAGACAAGCAGTAGAATTTGGCGAGGCCATCTGGGCATTCCCATGTGCTTCACGCCTCGAACTATCTTTACGATTTGGAGCTAGGCCGTTTCAGATTCATCCTTGGGACTTCAACTTGGGGCGTACAGATGCGGGATCGGATGAGTGTGTAGGTGGAATATTGGGTCTACCAGAAGGATTTCCGAGCGATTTTGCAATCATTGGAGATGTATTTCTGAAGAGCTGTAAGTTCTTGTTCGCCTATCCTAGCCAAAATTGTCTCTAATCCTTATAATAGGGTATTCTGTCTATGATTATGCCGACAATGGCAAGATCGGCCTTGCATATAGCACTAATAATAAGTAGAGCAACTGAATCTCACTACCTGGCACGTTGCGGCTTTTCTAGCCAGTTACTCTTCATGTGTACTGTTACTATACGTATGTAATTATGCCCCAACCCTGAACGTATGTTACTAGAACGAAAAAGGATCCACTCAGGGTGAAATAGCGACGGTCTGGTATGCTCAAAGCTAAACCGTGTGGCTGTGTAAGATAGGGGTACCCCTGAACCTGGCTCTTTCAGTGTTCACTACCAACCACGTTCACCCTACACAATTACATCACGACTCTTCACGACACTCACGATAATCATTCCAGTCTCGATTACTCAACCAAAGTTATAAAATATTTATCAATTTGTGTTTCAGTTATGGCTCAAACCATTCTCGCCTCAGCATCCATGCCATCAATATCATCTCACAAGTCACTAGGTAGACGGGCTGGGCTACCTTCCAGTGGATCTAGTCATATACTTGCGTATTTGTGCAAGGAATCGGAACGGAGCATTAGTTCTCATATGGCAGACGAAGGGGAGACCCAGCAAGAGGAGAGTAGGATCTCAACTAGGAGAGCCAAGCGATCGTCAAATAGCAGTACGTGGTGGTAAGCTCATCTTTCTATTCCGAAAATTTCCGCTAAATCCACGGGCTGAAGGTCGTCTCCTGGTCAATTAGAGGGTATGCCATTACAGCCACTTCGCAATACTGGACCACTTCTCGATCATTCCCGTGCTCCCAGACTATCAATATTCCTTTCAGCGCCTGCCAAACACAGGCCTCCACCTCTCCAGCTACGCCCCTTTGGGCCCGCATTCAGCTCTTCGTTTGAGCTGATTGATGAAGAGACAACGCCAGTCGAGCCTTATCCCAGCGAAGACTCCCCACTTAGCCTTTTACCCTCCCCATGGTTTTTAGTCGACGATTTACCATCACCGCCTCTCAAGATGCCTCGCTCCAGAACCAGCATAAGCGTTTCCAAGATTTTTCGCCTAGGTGGCAATGTCCACGTTGAGGCATCGCCGACTTCTAGCAAGCTGAGGGACCATCTTAAGGAGTGCAAGGGAGAGCAAGACGAGAACGTGCCTTCGACGCCAAAACACATACGAAGGAGGAAGCGCACCAAGTCGTTTGGTTCTCTTGGTAAAGGATTTCGACCGCCAGGTGCGCTGGAGTGTTAAAGCCCAGGTGTATGCGGACTCACCTAGATCCTTCGCAGTACCGGTCTCGCTTCCAAGCTCACCAGTGTTTCTGCCATTTCCCGAATCTAGGAATCGGTCAAACTCAGCATGCAACAATACTCAAGTTGAGCCGGGAGAACTCAGACATTCTCACAAACGAGACACTATTGCTTCTCGGCTCTTTGCTCTAGCGTCACCAAAACCTAGTTTGGACGTCGCTCCTTCAATGGCACGGACTACCACCTCTCATTACATTCCGCATCACGAAACTCGTATCGCGAGCTCTCCAACGAGCGGCGTAGGTGTACGCAATGTAGACCCACAGCCATACGTTTCTCGATCCCGAAGTATAAGCCGTTTGGCTTACTCAAAGGGGAGGGAGAGAAAAGCGCAAGAGACAAGGGGCAGTATCAAAACTCCTACCATCCCAATTGATATAGGCAAACCACTTGCTATTCCACCGCGTCGAACACGCTCTCCATCATACATCGACCTACATGTTCCACCTTGGCGACAGACAAGCACGAGTCCTGTGCAAAGTTCGTTTTCGCCGTTGCGTGGAGTTTCAGCTTTAGCTCAAAATACTCCTACAAACGGGGGGCTTGAAATTCCAAATGAGGTGATGCACTTGCCCTCTTCGGAAAGTATAGACTCGCTTATACTGGAGGCGGACCCGTTTGGAGCTGGAGAACCTGCGTCATTTTTTCGTTCTGAGTTTAATTGGGGTGAAGCTGGAGGTGCAGATTTCAGTGGGGGCATGAGAGAGTTTTACGAAAGGATCGATTTTGCGACAATGGTTGGGATGTCAAGGAGACAGAGAGGTAGTCGGTTAATCCACCGTCACGTCATGCTTGGAGCTGTTCCAGAAATCGTAGTAGTCTCATCGTCTACGATGCTACTAACCTAGCCGGCCAACCGTGGCAAGAACTGACTCAGTGACTTGTACATATTATGCCCACCATTATATAGATTTAGTGGCTATTCATTGCGCATATATCGTATTGAACACTCTACAGCCTGTGTCTAGAAGCAGGATTGATGGAGCTTGGTCAATGTTTTGAGTGATTACATATAAAATCTAGTACGTGCGTTCATGATTTCTCCTTCTCAGAGGCTGCCAAGAGCGCATCTAGTAGATCCATCATCGATGTGCTTGGATTTTCTTGGTTCGCTTGCTCAGTTCGGTCCACCGAACGCGCTACTCGTGACCTCAAAGACATAGGTGTAGCGTCTTGCGTGCGATTATCTTCGTGGGAAACATATTCGAATGACCCAGGCCGGTGGGGATTCGGTTGCTCTTCAGCGTGTTTTGACCAATCTCGAACGTGCATGCTGATTTTCGCACCCTCAATATTCTGACGCGACTGGCCAACGACCCGAGGAACTTCACGAATTTCGAGTTTTTCTACACGATATTCGCTCGTAGTTCCCTCCATCGGCTGAGAAAAGTCGCGTTCAACAAGTTTCTGCCAATCGATCGGCTGGCTCGCTGGACTCGATAGGACAAGGTTCGCATTGTAGCCTCCGATGCTAACGACGGAAGAACCTTCATACCTGCTGGGATATGGTGATTGTGATCTACTAACGCGCTCGAGGTATCGACCCTTAGGAGGATTTGGGTATAAGAGCCGGGTTAAGAGTGGGGTAGGGTTGAGGTAGTCGAGCCCAGCAGATGGATGAGGAACAGGAGTGAGCGTACGGGAAGCCGGCTGAACCGCTGCCTTCTGATTCGTGTGTGCCAAGAAACGGGTATGAGCAGTGGTCGGGCCTTGCGCATAATGATACATTGGAATAGTCTGAGGTGGGTCATCTTGGCCTTGAGTTTGACCAAAGCCGCTTTCCTGCAAAAATTCGTGGAACGACTGTCGCTGAGTTCGTAGTCTGGCAATATAGGATTGGAACTGGCGCTCTGACATGGCCTGGGTGTTGGGCAGTGCGCTAGTGGTTTGTTGTCCGATCTTCTCCGCCGAGTCTGTTGAGTCAAACTCCGAGTCCATAGCGCCGATAGCTCTGCCACGAGAACTACCAACTCGTTTGCTCCACGCATTCATGTCGCCGAGTTGTGTTCCAGTGCCAAGCTCTTCGAGACGACGAAGCCAGCGAACGTCTTTCTCAGCAGATGTCCATTCAGTTTGACCTTCCGCCGAGTCCAGGGCGGAAATAAAAGCTACTGGGTTTCTGCGCGCATTTCCGCGGCCGCCAGAACTAGAGACAAGTGGATCGGTGACTTTGTGTTTCCTTTTTGGAGGGAGATCGCGTTTTGTACCCCAATGACCGCGGTGAGAGTAACCGCCAAAAGTAGTATAAGCCTGGTTGATTGCGGGGTCGTACGAGGCAAATTTTGACTGGCGGAGGAGCTTGGAGAAGCTCGAAGCGGATACTGGCACCGACATCTGGTGAGATTCTTGTCGGTTAGTCTGGAGCCAAGAGATAAGTAATATACACACGATTCTTTATCCGCAGACGAGAAAAATGCCCACACAGTATTGGTTTCCAGTAGATGGATTATATTTTGTAGCCTGAGTTACCTGTAGCTGAACTCACAGACTCAGACCCAAACCAAACAGAACGTTGAGACGAAAGATATCCATATCAGCACGTGACCGATATCCAAGCTCACCAAACATTGCCAACCGCCGATCCGTCTTGACTGTTATTCGTCCCACGTTCGAGAGTAAGGCCTTGCGACGTTAAGTTTATCCCGAGGACTATTATCGAGAAGCAATTATTGTTCTGCTCTAACTTCTTGTAGCTGTTGCTCTTAACGATTGTGTACTCGTCTGGTTGACGTCACGACTGGCGACCAATCCCGCCCATCTTGATAGTCATCTAAAGTTTTCTTTACTTGCTTTTCTCTGGCTGTTGAGATGTCTAAGCTTCTTGCGAGGTGCACAACATTGCCTTTGGCTACTTACAATAGCACATACCCGAAGAGAACGTTAGCCTCTTTAGTAGAGCGAGCTAAAAATGAAAAGCCAGGGTACGTACGGACGCTGCATCTCTTACGAGGATACTAAAGCTACACTCGTAGACCCACAGGTAGGTACATATCACACTTCGACAATCACATTCTAATTAGATCCACTAGCTATTGTGATGATGAACATGGGTGGTCCTGTGGACGTAAGCTCATCCTTCAAGCTTCAAGATCGACCAATTTAACGTCAGTTCAGCTAGACGAAGTCCATCCGTTCTTATCTCGACTATTCCACGATGGCGATCTCATTCCTCTACCCATGCAAAGGCTGCTTGCGCCATGGATCGCCAAACGTCGGACACCAAGCATCAGAGAACAGTATGCATCCATCGGAGGAGGTAGTCCCATTCTTAAATGGACACGATTTCAAGGAGAGGGGATGGTGAAACTGCTTGATGAATTGTCACCACAGACTGCGCCACACAAAAGCTACGTCATGTTCAGGTGGGTGCCACCTCATTTGATTAGTCGTTGACCCTAGCCACAAGCCACTCAGGTATGCACAGCCTTTGACCGAAGTAACTCTGGCAGAAATGCAAAAAGACAACATCAAGCGCGCCGTGGCCTTTACACAATACCCTCAATACAGTTGCTCCACTACAGGCTCCAGTCTTAACGAGCTCTTTCGTCGCTCTACTTCTACCTCAGGCTTTCCTTCTCCTTCCAAACCAGACCAGATTCAATGGAGTGTTATCGACAGATGGGCGACTCACCCGGGCTTTATTCATGCCGTTACTGAAAACGTCCGCAGAGCTTTGAGCAAATTCCAAGCCAACCTGGCAGAGCCTGGGACCAAGTGGGAAGGCAATGAGGCAGATATGCCTGTGATATTGTTCTCTGCCCACTCGTTACCAATGAGCGTGGTGAATCGTGGTGACCCGTACATCAGCGAGGTAGCGATGTCTGTTGGAGCAGTAATGCGAGAGTTGGGAGATTGGCCATATCGACTAGTCTGGCAGTCGCAGGTGAATTAGCTCAAATTACGCTAAAGAGCTCGCTCCTGACGTTATCTGGTATCAGGTCGGACCATCAGCCTGGATGGGGCAGCAAACTTCTGAGGCCATCAAAGGACTCGCACGACTGGGGCGAAGGAACGCTGTACTTGTGCCTATTGCATTTACGAGTGATCACATCGAGACCTTGTTCGAGTTGGATTTGGAGTACGTTAAGGAGGGCAAAGAGGTGCGTTGTGCGATTTGCGCTTAGTACACCGAACAATCTTTGAACTGGACCGGTCGTGCATAGCTGGGTATGAATGTTCAACGCGCTGAATCACTCAATGGGTCCCCCACCTTCATCCGAGCGCTTGCCGACATTGCAACCGAACATCTACAGTCCCACGATCCTACGAGCATCCAAATGCAGCTCAGATGTCCTGGCTGTGTCAATAAAACTTGTGGCGAGCAGAAAGCTTGGCTCCAGAATTTCTCGTAGACTACTATGCTTCGAATACCCTCGACGCTGTTTTTCAATTTTAGTCGATCCTTGTCTCCATTTCAAGGCTTACCTATTAAGTACACCCGTTCGAGCATGCTTGGCTATTTCAAGGGTTCTAATCGATCAGTGGCACGGCTCCAACCATTGAATTACTGAACGACCCTGCTTCTGCGGAAACCTTTCTCCCGCACGAAATTGTATTGGACCGAATCGATATCCAATGTTTCCATGATATCGTGTACTCGAATTCAAAGCCTCACACCTCTACGGGTCACGTGTCAAATATATGCACCTGCCTACTACTATAACCGAGATGCTCCTGCGGTAAATACTTAATACTTGAAGGCATTGAACGAGACGTAAAAGGCGCATCAAAGCTATAGTTAGCCTATAAAGACCTCGATAGGGTCCAGACAGCTCTGGCAGTCATGTCAACTTGGAACTTCAAGGGGGTTAGATGATCGGTTGCTCAAAACGCCGCTCGTGGTTAATAAAGGGGCACGCGTATATATCATAAAGACCACCAATGCTCGAGTATCTCAAGCTCGTTGTTACATGCACTTATTGCTTTAAGTCGTGTATTGTTCGTAGTATTCCTTCAGTATTGCCGGAAGCGGCATATGCATGCTTCCGCCCTAAAAACTACTCACTAGGTAGCGTTCACTTTGTTGAACTACTACCGGAGGAGCTAGCACCACATTGTGTAACCTGCTGGTGGCGTCGAACCTGCAAGGTACACGCTGTTAACTTTGACTCCTGTCTGAACGTAAGGGCGCATACAGCATCTTTCCGACTGAATAGACGTTGACAATGTGGACACCGATGGGGTCGATCACCCTGCTATTCATTAGCTAACTACCAAGAAACTGGAAAGTAATTTAACCCCACTTTGTGAGTATCTATATGCCGCTTCAAGTCAGCAGCCCGTGCAAAGCCGGAGTCGCAGATATCGCAGAGATGAGGTTTAGCGGTGAGTGGACCGGGTGTTGCATAAAACGAGGGCTGCTTTGATGGAGGACCACTAGAAACAGAGGGAGGTATGTATTAGCAGCCGTTGACTGAGGACCATTGACGGTCGTGGCGTCGGGTTTACCTTGGAATGTTGGTACCCGGAGTGCGGCCGTCGGTGTGTGGCTCGCCTGCAGGTGGAGCAGCCCGTAGGACAGGACCGGCGGCAGGCTCGGAAGCCGACATGCGAGAAGTTGCGGGTCCAGTAAACTCGACGCGGGGCCGCGGGGGCGGAGCATACCTTGATGACGGTGAAGCACCCGGGAAGGGAGTAAAGCCTGAAGGTAGCGGTGGTAACGTAGAGGTCTGCTGCCGTTGCGATAAGTCAGTTCTTGTTGGAGGCCAGCCAGATTCGTGTGTGTTTGCGTCGTTAACAGTCTGAATTAGATGCGAGCTGTCCGGAGCCGGATTCGACGGTGCGTTACTCTGAGTGTTTAAGTATCCGCTGGACCGACTCTGAGAGGCAGCTCCTACTCCCCCAGAGCTTCGGACACGAGCCGGGAAAGGTTGAAACTCTTCTTGTAATTCCCTAGCAGGAAGCACGTTGAAACCGGGAGCAGTAGTGTACTGCTCATCGTTGGAAGGAGGATATTGTTGGGACATGGCTGGGTTCGGCGGCAGTTTCAACTAAGACAGATGCACAGAGCTGTAGCATTGAGCCGGTCTTTATATCTGAGCCCATTTGCCCTTGCGTGACTTAAATGTTTTTTTCTAGATCATGCGACACACAGCATCGTTGACTGCACCAGTTCTCTGGTCTCATGAGCCGATTAGGATTTTGGCGTGAGCTGAAATATGCTGCAAATGGCAACGGTTAGATGTGGAGACACGCCTAAAAGCAACAGAGTTTAAATAGCATATCCCATCAGGAGGTTCGGTGAGTGACGGAGTGGCGATGAACTTAGGTCTGGATACAGTGGCTGCCCGGGTTGCCTAACCGGCACCTCGGGAAACTTCTGGCTAATGCGACTAGCCTGGAATCACCCAACTACTGGATCTCCCCACTAATGTGGTTCAGCTACTGGCTCGCTAGCATGACGGCCATGTGATTCGTTCTGACTGGGTGGGTGCACGTTTGATGGGGCGGATCAAATCATGGTAGAATACAGTAAGGTACAAGTAACTCTTTAAGACCGAGGCGCTACCCACACCAGATCCTCCGAGCGGTCGTCAAAGGGCGTCTCGGGTTCACCGTCTGAGCTCAGAGCTGCCCAGTCGCTGGTATCGCGGGCACTCAGTTGGGCGACTTTAGCTCCCTTACTGCGTAAATATGCTATAGCGGTCACAGCGGACCGTTTAGAGGCAGCCAGGCCCACATTAGTGTTCGAATCTCCTGGCGTCTTATCAATAGGCACACGTGCTCCTTGATCCAAATCTAGAACATATTGCGACGCCAAAACCAAGCGATCCGAGCGCTGAAGTTCTTCGAGGTAATTGGCCAATGCCCGAGATGCATTCAGCCTAGCGCGCAAGACGTGCCGGATCAGGTTACGACTAGCTGGGCGTTTTTTCTTTTTAGGGGACGGGGAGGGAGGAGGGACTAGCTTGATAGTCTCTGCGGGTTTCTGAGTCTGTTGGATCCATTCGTTCGGGGGGCGTTCGCGGGGTTTGGTCCAAGGCTCAACTGCTGTGAGGGAAAGATCCCACCGTTTAGGCCCCCATACTCCAATTAGCACGCGCCACGCAGCCATAAATCGCTTGGCACTAATAAATCGACGTAAGTAACGTGGCCAATTCATCATCAACTTGAACTATCTAACTTACTGCTCATAATTATCATCAATGATGCTTACGTGATAAATTGCCAGCATCCATACAAAACCTGCCGCAACGAGCGCGCCGGTTGGAGTGAGCCATAAAAAGGCCCAAAGGAACAGGAACATGATTGGGTACGACATGATCGCGAGGGCGAGTATTCCGGCGACCATCTTCGATGGGTCGATCACTAGATGATGCACCTAATTGTAAATAACATACCTTCATTTGGGCTTGCGTTTCCTCTTCCTCATCGACCATACGTGCAAGAATCCGGGCTAAAGCATAGGCTGGCAGATGAATAATCAATGGCAAAACAAAGAACGGGAAGCGAATGGCTGTTGCTAGTGTGTCCTTGAGAAGAATTGCTAGTGTGGATAGTCGAGAGGGCATTGGTGTTTCAACAGAAGGGTCTAGTGTTCGAGGGAGGGGTAGGTCTGCAAGAGCTTCGTGGCTCAGTTTCGCGTACTCTAACAGAGAGTGATAGGCGAGCAGCGCCTTTCTTGTTGACTCGAAATACGGCGATGAATTTGGCGCAGAGAATAAGTCTACCAAGCTATTCGGAGAATAAATTAGCGGTTCTATATGCATAATATAGCACTAACACTTGAGACACCGGGACAAAATCTTCTATTTTAAGCGACCTTGTACGAGGCCAGAGCAAGGAGCGGGTCATTTTGGCCGAGTAGAGCGTTTCCCTGTGACATGTTTAGTACTGCTAGATCGACACCGTTTCAACGACACTTACCAGTCAGGTGCATTGATCGTGAGCGACAACATTTGCGACTGAATTTGCTTTGTGAGAGCTTTGGCGCAGGCGCGCGCTGCGCCTTCCTCCTCGGACAAGAATCCGGACTCAAATTGAGCGACGTTGATGGGTTTTCCGAACCTAATAAATAAATAAGCTGACCGAGGATAATCCAAACCCATCTACTCACTCAATGATAGCACTGCTCCGATATTTGCTTTTATCTGTATATACGATTCCAACAGGAACAACGACTGCATCTTGTGTAGACCGAGAATCTCCACTCTGAGATTTGATTCGATTCCATTTCATGTATTCGAGAGCGGACCATGCCACGCCATCCTTGACCTGCATGATTCGGGGTTCCGTGTAGCTATGAACGGAGCTAAATAACCGGTAATGACCTCAACTACACTAACATACCTGGTACCCTCCGGGAACACCCCAACTATCTCCCCGTGAGCAAGTGCTTCGAAAGTGCTTCGAAACAGCACTTGATTATCCTTGTTCTTTCTATCGACAGGCAAAACTCCCGAGCTTCTAAGGATAAAACCAGCGATGGGATTCTTGAACAGTGATGATTTGGCCCAGTAGTGAACGCGGCGGTTATATGGTACGGCCCAAGCTAAACGTATCCTATTTGATGTTTACGTATGATTTAGATGAAAATACACTTACATAAAACGGCTGCATCTACAGCCATGTTGTGGTGGGTGCAGGCACTATGTGTGTATTAGTCTATGCATGAGCAAACAGCGTGGTAAGCACTCAGAGCATTAAGGCCGTACAGTATAATAGGGCCCGTTTCGGGTATATTTTCGCTCCCTAACGCAGACGTGGTTAGTGGTGCCCGCGCGTAGAGTTAGATAAACACGAAACCAACCAAGCACTCGTACGTCAGAAAAGAAGGCCCAAAGTGCCTTTCCAGCTATGTTAAGTACAACCTCATGAGTTTGTCCAAAAGGCATGGTGTTCTAGACCTTGAAGTTGTGGTATCAAGTAGACAAGAGTTGGCCTGCTTTGGTGGCAGGCACGAGGACCGTTACACCTGAATGAGCATGACATGTACAGTCGGGCGCACGCCGGGCGCCAAAATCTCGGTTGCGTAAATTACGTAAAGACTACTGGCTATAACGTTACGAAACCACTTCCTTTTAGAGTTGACCCTCTCAACCAAGCAGTTGTGCTTAACAATTAAATCTTGCTTGGTGGCTGGATCAACTTTGAAAATACACTCAGTTGCTGTGCTGCTCTCGCGCTCATACTGCTTTAACGTTTTGATAAGTTGCTGGCCCCTCTTTAAAGTTGTCTGGTCTGTTGTCCTGGACAAACGGTCGGCTCGGGGAATTGGACTCGTGTAATGCTTCAGGCGTATTCAACAATAGACTTTAGAGCACTAGCAGATACCTTCCCGCCTTTGAAACCGTTGTGAGTTGGATATTTCAATCGTCATGGCCTACTGAAACAATAACTCTCAGTTTGTTCAAAAACTCAATTGGAGTTTATACCCTAGACTTCAAAAATGATGCTGCGAATCGGTACAATCCTTAAATACTTATACACACCTCCATTGATGTTCGTTGCCAGGACTTTAACACGGGCACTACTAAAGAGAGATTTCGGTCTAGAAGTGACCCTACTTAGCGACCGTCTATGTCCTCCAGTAAGCATTGTTTAGGCAGCGGTTCTAACGAGAAGAGTTGATTATTAGGTTCCGAACAGGTGGTGTGGCCTCGTTGATGCCTAACACGATTGCTTATCTTACACCTGCAGACTGAATTACATCCTATGGATCAGTAACCTCGTTAGCACACTCAACGTCGGAGACCGTGTCATCGGGCTTGATATGTACGTTTAGCTGAGATATACTGATTATCCTAACTTTGCCAACGACACAATAGCGGGACAGGTTCTACAGCTATTTACCCACTCATCGCCTGCTCAGCCCACATCAACTGGCGGTTCCTTGCAACTGGTGAGTGCTGCGACTCCTTCCTGTTATATCTTTCTGTAGCTTAGGCTACGATGTTCCCGGAGCACGCGGTGAATCAATAAGTGTCGGAGTAGTGTTCTGGTGACTGAATGCAAGACATGGTATTAGATATTGACTTGAGGTCGCTGGGCGCGGCGGCGGCAAACCTAGAGCAGAACCCTGTGATAGCGGAGCGTGTGCAGCTGCTTCCTGGGACGCAGGATGGGCCTATCCTTTTCCCGCTGCTACCCGAAACTCTTGCTCAAACCTGCATTGGATCGGAGCCAGAGCGCCCGTGTGTTACTTTCAGTATGTGCAATCCCCCATTCTATTCAGATATCGAAGACGTTTCCCGGTCGGCGGACAATAAAGAGCTTGATCCACATGCGGTGAGTAGACTCGGACTTGCCCATTTGCCGCGCGGTTGACCCCGTGAAGTGGTGACTGCTTTGTCGACGCCACTCTAATCTTGTCGCGATGCGCTGTCATTGGCTAGTCATCATGTATCAGATTGTGTGTGCGAGTCTGATCTATTTGTTCGAGTTCAATGCTGTCAGGATTAGCTGATATATCTGTCCTAGATTTGTACCGGCGCCTCGGTAGAAATGATTACACCCGGCGGGGAGGTTAATTTTGTTCGCCGGATGCTCGATGAGAGCATTATGCTACAGGATGTGTGTTGGTGAGTGCTCGTTCAGCACTTAAATCACTTGGCATTTTCTATACACAATTAGGTGGTACACGAGTCTCCTAGGCAAAATGAGCTCTCTTGTTGCTGTAACGGCTGCTATAAAGGAACATGGGGTGGGTAGCGCTACGAATTCCACAGGTCACCGGCGTTTTGACGTATCCCTTTCCCGCACTGGCATGTTCCGGTACCGGGGTTACAGATTAATAACTATGTGATCAGCGAGCTCGTGCAAGGCAACACCCGTCGATGGATTATTGCTTGGTCGTTCCTAGATGTAAGGCTGCCAGATGTGAGTAGTGTATTCAACGGTCAAACGAGCTCGTATCGCCGACTTTTGGCTGCGAGTGGTTACGCTGACATCGGTATGGTCCAGGCTCTCGCGCGACCTACCTCCCAGTCCCTCAAGTCGATCGCTCCCCCTCCTAATACCCTATGCCACACCTTACCAGCAGCCAGGACCTTGTCATATCAAACCTTGCTCAGTATCCTCGGTGACATACCGAAAGTTCGGACCGAGGAGCTACGGGGGCCTGAAAGAGTCCGAGTTACGGCGCACGAGGTAACCTGGACTCGAGCAGCGCGGAGGCGATTAGCCCGAGGCTCGATCGACGGAGGCAATGCGACGACGGGTGCTTTGCCTCTCATTCTGGTTAGTGAAATAAGCGTGGTCGACGAACATATTCTCGAAGTCCAGTGGATCCGAGGGCGGGATCGAGGAGTGTTTGAATCTTTTTGGGGGCATCTGAGTGGAAGACTAAACTGAGCGACTAGTTGGGTTGACTTTACATATTCTATGGTTGCTTTCCTTAGGCCCAGTGCTCGTTAGCCTCTAAGCGATGAATTGAAGAAGCTCGCTCCACTCTCTGTCGGTTTCATATCAACTCCTTGTGACGCTCCACCACAAACAAAGGGGGTCGGCTACGCATTTACCAAGTTCAACTTCGACGAGTGGAGGTGCATTTGCACACATTCATCTCATGAACCGATTTTCTAGAGTTAAGCTCGTACGACTTAGTATGGCGTGACCCCATAGCCGCATATAGCTGGGTTAGGATTAACAAAAAATCGACTAGTAAACATACCTTAGATTAATATACATGACAAGCCATTATGAGCTGCTAGCCTCGGTAACAATGCTACCAGCCCCTTGCATTAGTCTTGTAGCTAAATTCGTTTATTTAGCAGTCATACAGGATGCAGTTCATATTTATGATGGAAGACAATGTAAGCGTAAGGTATAGGTGAGTTTCCCTCCGAAGTGTGGATGATATACGAGTTTGACAAACTATTGGTGACTGAGCCAACGTGTATTCAAGCCAATTATAATTAGAAACGCTGCGGATGACACAACACGCCGGGCATCGACAATGCGCAGGGGATGAAGCAAGCGCGAAGTCCGCTCGAGTGAGTTGTCCAACTCCGGGCAGATGGATGGGCTCGCAAAAAGAAAAATAGACACAAGTATTCAACCACGAAATGAGACTCAGCCTTTGGACTAGGGCGTCGGACCATGCGTTATATGCGCACCTGTAATCGTGAGGATCGTCTCCAACCAAACAACAATTCAAACGAGCGCAAACGCAAGCGAGCCGCGCCCAAGACGCTCTCAACAAGAATCTTGCATGTGGAGACCGACTGACGTTGGGTGCTGGTCAGCAACACGTCAATTAGCGTGAGTCTGATTATTATGGCGCGCGCGACAGACTTACTGACGCCTCATAGCTCACAGCGCTCTTTCCTCCAGCAGCAGACTATAGCTCGGCCTTGGAGGGGTGGGTAGACTAAAAGAAAAACCCTGGTAAGGCGGGTAGTTGCGAGGGCGAGAATATGAGTTGGAGCTTGGTGTTGGCAGACTCCAAGTAAAGGAACGAGCTCAACCCGACAGCGGGACAGCGGAGGTCTAAGCAGGATAAACTGTAACCCGCAAGTGGTAGGCGCTGTATGGATAGTATATCAACAGGTAAATATTTATCCCAGCACTTCACTGTATGGCGTGTGGGTTAACGTAATACCGTCAAAACCACATGAGGTCGCAATACGCAAACCTCGGTGGTGGGACTCTGAGAGACTGGGGAACACGTGACACAGCTCGCGCCCTTCTTGGGCGGCGAGTATTTACCGCTGGGGCTTCTTCCGCAGGCTGCGTCCCCTTCAGTACTTTATTTAATCCGGCTGCGTAACTAATGGGCATTTCAATAGTGGCGAGGGCGGCTTCTTGCAGTTATGCCAATTGCCTCGGCAAATAATAATTCAAGTTTGAAGGTGAAGCTCTAATCAGTAAATCATGAGAACCGGATAATAGATAGACTCAAACTCTCGCCCCCGAAGAGACACGGACCCGAACCATGCGCCGCAGACCACTCGGCCATCTCGCCATACTCATATTACTATTCTGGGACGGATCACGTGACCGTGACCGCTGGTGCCCCAAATCTGGGCGAGCGCGTCAACAGCAGGGAAGACGTCCCTGTGTGTGTATGCGTCCAAAATGTGCTCGGGTAGACCGTCATAGCGTGGTGGATAAGTTTCCGGAGGTAAAGGTAATACTACTAGCAAACTCGTGTTTTTAGCTAAATTATCGTATACTATTCATGAAGACGATGAGAGCGACAACACCAAGGATAGCCGCTAAAGTAGAGTCATAAAAGCAGGGATAGTGCTATTGAGAACATGAACAAAACCGATAGCGATGTCTATAGTCTGCATACTGTCAGCAGCCAATCAGAGTTGAGGCGCCGGACCGAAACCGCGCAAAGCATGGAGGCTCATCTGGACGGAATACAAAGAAGAACAGACGTGTGAACCAGAAGAGTGAGAAGGGAGACAAGTTCAAGTAAAGATGCACAGAACACAAGTGAAGTAAAGCGCAACGTGGGATTTCATCACATGGGAGCAGCCTGGCTGCCCTGGGCACTCGGATGTCGGGTTGGACTCGCCTTGTCCCCGTCGGCTCCGCGGCCATCCAAGCCCAGCCCACGTCGAACTCGGACTCTTTCGGACGATGATTGACTATATAGGAGTGATATAGGAAGCCACGAGGGTTTACGGCATGGTCGCTTGCGGTAGAAGGTTTCTTGCACCTCCAGATGAAAAGAAGCAAAGCAATCGACGTTCGTAAGTTGCCTCTCGGCAGTCTCTTGACAAATTCATACAACAAGAGAAGAGAAAAAAAAAAACAAGAAACCTATCAAGATGGCGAGAGGAGAGGCAGTCATGTCCCAATAGCTCTGGGCATACAAAGACACTAAATCAACATTCATAAATCTGGTCAATCTAATCAATCGATCTATAAGTTAAAATGACAGGTCTCGACAAACAGTCATACATACAAGCAATAATCAGCGACTGCTAATCCGCCTCAGGTCGTCTCTTCGTCTCGCTTGCGCTTCTCGGCCGACCCGGTAGTGGCAGGCGTAGTGCTGCTGGAAGGAACTGACCCAGAGGCGGAAACAGGGGGGCCCACGATGGGCGCATCACTCATCGCTGGCACCACGCCCCCAGTCACACCGACCACCAACCCCCTCAACCATCCGTTCTCCCTTCGAAGTCCCTCGCACTCTCGTTCAAGCTCGGTCACCCGCTCCTCGAGTGCATGTGCTCGTGCATCTAGAGCCACCTCTCGTTCCTTCTTTTTGAGCCTGAAGCGTGCTGAGGCGGCGGTATTACGTCGGCGTTTGTCCTCAGAAGGTGTGAGCGGGGTGCTGAGGTCTGGCTGAGGATCAGGGAATGAAGTGTCTGAAGACGATGAAGCGGCGGGCGTAGGAGTTTTGGTCGTACGGGCACGTTTAGCGAGGGGTGCAGCCGGGGTCTCCGATGCCGAGGGCGAAACGGCATTCGAAGTGGCTGGTGTAGGTGCGGGCGCAGGGGGTGCGGCTAGAGTAGGCGCTATAGCCGGCGGTGCTGCAAAATTAGCTTGGGCGAGCCCAGGTAAACCAGGAGCTCCCGATAAGATGCTGCCATCTGTGTTGGCAGCGAGCCCAAACTCGGCGAAGAACCGGGCAAAGTCGAACTGAGGCGGCTGCTGCTGCGTGGGTGGCACGATAGACGTAGAGGACGAGGCAGGTTCAGGTGCAGTAAATGACCGGTCTGCCTCCTTGCGAGTCAGGCTATCCGCGCGAGGCTCGGTCTCGGTCTGCTTGAGCTGGCGATCGTGCGCACTGACAAATGGCTCGTCAGACGCAAAGTTTATGTTCGACCAAAGATCTAGATCGTTGGTAGCAAAATCTTGGAATATGGGGGTAGAAAGCAAGTCTTGGGTATCGGTGAGGTTAGAGGGAGGCGATTCGGGATGAATCAGATTTAACCCTTGAAGGTTCGAAGGCGCCATCGTGGCGGGTTGGCAGGTAAGAAACCAGACAAGTTTTAGGATAATAAGTATGCGCACAGAGCGCTGGCAGGGGTTCGGTCGTTGGCTAGTCTGACTGATGGTGGTTCAGAGAAAGTGGAGGGCTATCGTGGAAGACACATCTGGACCCCTGGGACCAGGACCGAATCGGACCGGCTAGCGAAAATTGTCTTTGATCTACACATCACGTGAGATTGCTACTCGATAAATCGGTCAGCGAAGCACACAGAAATGTACGTGCTCAGATTGCCTTTGCAGACAGATCTTTTCGTGGTAGCCTTCAAGGCCAGTATAGAGGTACAATGGGGTATGTATGTCTATGCTGTAATACGACATAGGAGTGTTCGAGGTCTTGAAGGGTGGTGTCGCTCGCTTACTCATGTCACGCCGATCCCAGGACCGCATGGTGACGTCCGGCGATTCCTCGCCGATTCACCGACTTAATCCAAGGCCCAACCGCTATAAATATCTTCGCCTGAGTGTACTTGGTCAAAAACCCATAGAATTCATTCAGACTGCGACCAGGGAATCCATAACCTATGCAGAATCCGCCTATCGTGTATGAAGCAAACAGCCGCACAATTACAGAAATACAAGCCAAATCTAAGTAGTAAGGAAGTAGTTAGACGTGCATGGACAACAAAGGATGCCAATGGAGAAATGCAAGAAAGCCAATAAATAAGCTAGCGGTGGTTATGCTGGGTATTTAATCACGAAACCGAACGAAGGATGAAGGACGTGTCATGTCGTGAGTCGTCGTAAAGCCAAAACGAGATAACAAATGGGAAGCACTGGGTAGCTAGGCGTCGTCCGGTTGAGGCGGCGGGCTGCCAATTTCAGTCTGGTCCGAGTCCAAGCGGTTGAGCACCGGGGCGCCCGGCGGTTCCCTCTCTGCTTGTTGAGGCGTCGCGTCCTCCGCCCGAGGGTTTTCAAGAATTGCGGAAGGAAGAGTTGACAAAGTCAGATTGGTGGTCAGATCATTCGCTAAAGTGTCGACTGAAGAGTCGCTCAGAACATGACCTGGAGGCCCGGGACCTGAAGGCGGAGTTGGTGTGTCGGTACACGCAACGGGTACAACCGTCTGGTTTGTAGCGGCAGATATCTTCAACTCTTCCGTGGCCGTACGTTTACGCTCTCGAGCCCACTCCCGAGTTGGAGCGTTGGTCAGTGCCATAGCTCCTTGAGATCTAATAGCCTCGCGCCACGTCGACCTGCTTTGCGCGCTCAGATCGTTACCTGGCCCAACCCTCTCAACCCGTTTCTGCCTTCTCAGTTCCTCCCTCGCCTCTTTTCGGGCTTTCATAGCCGCCAACCTCTCCGCACGCTGTCGCTCCCGCTCAGCCTGGTCACTCATCCACAGGTCCGAACCACCGATTTCCTCGTTTGAACTGAGCGTTGGCTCAGTTGAGTGGTCCGAACGCCCTCCGGACGCGCTCACGGATTGGGAGCGAGGAGAATGTGCTGAGTAAGTCGAGGATCGTGACCCTTGGACAAAGAAACTGTAATACAAATTGTGTCAGTAGAGCATTAGAATCATGTGTCAGTTAAAGATTCGAGGGTCGATCAAAAAGAGGGTGAAAGATCAGAGCGTTACGAGAAAGGCACTAACCAATCTATCTCTGCAATACTTAATGCCGAGCGCGCAGAGTGGCCGCCGGGCGAGGACACATACGGGCTACCGGTACTGTTAATCCCAAACGGGGCGGCAGAGGCAAACTGGAACGTGGAAACATCCGAGATAGAAGCGCTAGATTGAGCGCGAGACTTGTTGCTGGAATCAGCAGTTCTCGAGGATCTTCGTGGCGCTTTTTGTTCGAGACCAGTTGCTGGAGAAGGCCCGGACCTTGCCTGTTTAGTTCGTCCCTCTGCGGCACGCGCGGAGCTTGTGTCTCGGTGGCTACTCGAGATGCTTGTTGGATAAGTAGTTGTGTCTCCTTCGGTGCCTCTGGTTGACTCCGTATTCTGCGGAACGGTAAACGAACGAAGCGGGGCCGGGGGTGTGGGAAGGGGGAAATACGAGGTTGGCGCCTTGGCCGATGAAGCATTGCCTGGGGTAGGGACAGTGCCAAACGCATGAGCATGTGCGATATGAGAGGAAAGGACTGGGCGCTGGGATTTCTTCTGGGCACCCGACGATGAACCAGCTGGCATGTCGAATGCAAGTGTTCAGCAGCAGGTCAGATTGAACGAGTGTGTGTGTTGGCTGGGCCCTAGCGCATGCCGACCGTCGTGGTTGCTGACAGGGATGCCGAAACCCTCGATCTTGCCGCCTTGCACGAGACCATCGCTGATTCGGACGGTGATTCGACCAGATTAGGCACATATTACTGATTTAGATCTCATCTGATTCGGCTTCGTTTTTATCGTCCAACCTTCTGTTCTGGATCACCATGTTCGAGTATCTTTCTTTTCTCCGGCCACCTCCTGAGCGCTGTGCGCTTGGCCAGCCTGTCACCTTGGTGCCACAAATTGCAAATGACCTACGTACAGAGTCAGCGCTCGCAACTTGCCATCACACACCAT
>WSTH01000623.1:0-20831 GCA_019616345.1 Ceratobasidium sp. 395
TGTATTTTTAATAGAAATTTACTATAAGCGAAAATATGTGTGGAAACATTATTACTTTTACAGATTGAACGCGATAGCTAACGACTTCCCGCGAGTGGCAACCGTTTCCTGGATATCACTGTATAACGGCGGCGGCTTGTTCGTCCGATGGAACACGATTAGCTATAGCCTCATCGACCTGTCCCATCTGTTCGAATGGCGGTGAGAGAGGACATACGAAAGAGAGCTCAATAATACTCGGGGATGAATTTTTTCCTTCTCATGCGTCACACAATCTGCGGATTTGGAACGTGCATGATGGCGATCTCATAGAACAAAAGTTGCAGGACCCCAGGAGCAAAGTCGCATCGATATCATACTCCCCTGACAGTCGAAATCTCGTAGTTAGCTCCCATGTTCGTTTTGCATTGGACATTTGGGATACAAACACTGGCCGGATGCTTGACTATTCATTCATAGGTCACACGGGCAGAGTAAACTCAGTTGCATACTCTCCTAGCGGTATTCACGTTGTCTCGAGCTCGGAGGATCGCACCATCCGTATCTGGCATGCAAATACTGGCCAGATGCTTGGGCTGCATCACACTCATCCCATTCGCTCCGTTCTATACTCGTCGAACGGCTCATATATCATCGCTTTTTCGGACGACGTCATATGCACCTGGGATTCACAAATCCACCAAGTGGCTCAGGAGCCTCTGGGAGGCCATAATGATCGAGTCAGTGTAGTTGCGTACTCACCTGACGGTGCACGGCTTGTCTCTAGCTCTTGGGACCAGACTATATGCGTCTGGGACTCTCGGAATGGTGATATGATAGGCCATCCATTGAATAGCCATTCCTGCGGAGTTACTTCAATCACGTACTTCTCTAACGGGATAGAATCCGTGGCTCACTTTAATCCGAACAACCCTCAACTTGGTCAGTCTGGGGTCCGTACCTGGGAGGAGGATACTAGACGATTACTGGGTCAGCTACTTGAACGCAATAGGAGTGCAGTAATATTTGTCGAACATTCACGAAGTGGTACACATATCATTTCTGAATCGGCGGGATACATCCGCATCTGTGACACTCTAGCAAAGCGGACCATAAAACATAAAATATTGGAGGGCTATGGGAGACATATAGAGTCCTTTGCATACTCTCCCAGTGGCCAATACGTTGCCTTTAGCACTCGTCATTATTCAACCAAAGCCAACGGTTCCCTCTCATCCCGTTCCGGAATCTCTCTATGGGACATGAAGACCAAACAAACCACAAGCCGTGTGCTTTTAGGTGACGAAGCCGCAGTGATAACATCGCTCGCCGCCTCACCTGACGGTGCCTACATCGCCTCGGGCTCTTCTGATAAAAATGTTTGTATCTGGGATGTATTAAACTGGAGGATGATGGGGCAGCCACTCGTAGGTCACACAAGGGAGGTTTTAGTGGTTACGTATTCGCCTGATGGCGCATATATCGCCTCTGGCTCCGCGGATCAAACAATCCGCATATGGGGTACTCATTCTGGCCAGCTCTTCAAACATCCGCTCAAAGGGCACACAGGTGCGGTTACGTCAATTGCGTTCTCGCCGGATGGGGCACGCATCGCTTCAGGTTCTTCGGACTGCGCCATCCGTATCTGGGATTTACGAGATAGCCGGCAAATATATTATGTTAATCACCGGAGCTCTACAGCACCCATCTTCGAAAGCATACCAATGAAACGATGGCTACATGGATCAATAATGGCGGGTTCAACTAGTAATCTTCGCTCCCCGTTGCCAGGTAGGCGAAATGTCTGCTTAAAATATCTCTTTCGGCTAAACGTTGACCTTTTCTGTCTCGCATTGATGCCATAGATCACATAGATGAAGATTGGACATTGGATGAACAAACTGGATGGGTGGTCAACGGAGACAAAATGCCCCTTGTGTGGCTCCCACTTGACGTACGAGGCGTCACCTTACTCCGAGCTCGGAACACTGCTATGATATCGCGACGCGGTTCAGTACAACTTGATTTTGGTAATGCCAGGCTCGGAAAGCGCTGGGCAGAGTGTTATAACCCCAATTGGCACGTTGCGAAAAGATTGAACTTGACGATGTATGAATGAGATAGTCTTCCGATTGGAATAACCTGTGGCCGATGTATTACCGCATTTCATTGTGTTTTGAGTCGGCCGCTTTCACTCTGCACAGTCATAATATTCTCTGATTTTAATCATAAGAGTTCCCACTACTGGGCCTCCGTAGCGTATCCGACATAGCTGTAGGTCAAATTCCCTTTAGGGTGTACAGAAGCTGGCCTGTCCCTAAATCAAGCCGTACTAATTTGGATTGAGAGGAGAGTATACGTACATATACACCGTGTCTCTTTCGCTTCAATCAATTTACCTGCGCAGGAGCAGAAGTGATGCCTTCTTGATAAATACAGCGCGCATATAGCCAGTCATTAACCTCAAGTAGTTACGTGTCAACTAGTATGTAAACGAGTCCTTCTGATTTATTCTTGTCGATGGGCGTGTATTTCTCCGCCACAAAACCCATGGAAACATTCGAGCGAGCCTCTACGATTTGAATATTCTTGACACTTTTTTTCGATCGAGCACTCTCACGCTCAGCTTACCTTCATGCTGTGCAGTCAGCCACTATCCGGTCAACCTCGGGCATCTGCATCCGCAACGGAGGCACTCCCGAGTAACCTTGGCTCAGTTTTTTTTGCTGGACTTCGACACGATCAACATGTCGAATACTCCTGCCACAAATCTCCCAGATGATCTTGTGAGATTCCTGATTGGTTACTGTCCCACCAAACCGTGGTCATTGGCCTTGGTGAACAAACACTACAACCACTACGCCACGCCTGTTCTCTATGAAGACATAGAAGTCGATACTCCACGCGGCATTCAAGGTCTCAGTAGCACAGTAAAGAATGGGCATCCGCGCCTCCGCAACTTTCTTAAAGCACTTAGTGTTAGCACACTTTTGGATCCACGCCCAGACCATGAAGCACTGGAATCACACCTGAGAGACCTTCTTTTGCTCACTCCAAATCTATCCAGGCTTGCTGTGCTTCTTCCTGCAACTATAACTCGTCATTTGACTGAGGAGTCTCGATATCCGTTCTCGCTTCGGTATCTCTGCATAACAGAGGATTCTAGCGAAAAATTTGTCAGGTTCCTAGAGAATCAGAATCAAATCGAGAGTATTTGCTTATTGAGAGAAAGTCGCGTACCGAACCGGCATCCCCCGGCTGTACTCTTGTCGCAGCCGGGTTTGCTACCACATTTGCAGTCGATTGAATCCAGAGGCTTTTGGATCCAAAGTCTTGTTCCATCCCGACCCGTTTCTCGAGTCATCTGCGACAGATCTGACGGCATTGAGAGACTTTCTGAGCTACGCGTCATCAACCGTGCGCTCTCCCTCTCATCCACTTCTTTAACTCATTTGTCTATCGGCCTGCTGACGCACGTTCAAATATGGCATGTGGAGACCCTGTGGCTTGTTTCTGATATCCAGTTCTGTTGCGAAACACTTATTGAGCTTTCCGTTCGGGTTTTTCTACAAAATGTTCGGCATATGAAGCGAGAAGTGGCCTGGATCCTAGAGGTCAGTCTAGAGCTTACTCTCATTATATGCTATATAATTAATCCTACGGGGGACTAACAGCAAGAAAACACACCTTCGGATGGGTTTTCACCTGTGCGAGAACGCCTTACGGTATTTTCTAGTCTCAAAAAGTTTAGGCTTGATCCACCTTATACCTGGGGTTGTGAGCTCTCTTCTGAAGTTCTTACCTCATTCCCCGAGCTTTCTGAGCCTAATTTGTGGAAAGAGTCATGTAATACGTTGGAGGAGGTGACAGTGTTTGGTACAGTTCTCCTTGGCGGGAGATGTAATGCCGGCGCCTAATGCCGAGTTTGAATTTCAAATAATGTGCGCCAACCGTCAGCCGCGTCTTTGGCTATGTTTGTGCCTCGAATGTACCAACCATCAGGATTGACCCCAACCGACATCCACTCCGCTATGTCGAATCCTCCTGTCATAAACATTCCCGATGAGCTAGTTAGACTCGTAATAAATCGCTGTGCGACCAAGCCATGGTCATTGGCCTTGGTAAATAAACACTACAATCGCTTTGCCACACCCGTTCTCTATGAGCACATAGAAATCTATACTCTACGCGGCACTCAAGGTCTCAGTAACACGCTGGCGACTGGACGCCCACACCGCTGCGAATATATTAGAGCACTTACTGTTGGCATGGGGCTGGATCAGAGTCCTGACTATCTCGCACTAAATCCGCATTTGAAGGCCCTTCTCTTGCTCACTCCAAATCTATCTAGGCTTTCTTTGATCCTTCCAGCGTCTGTAACCAACTATTTGATCGAAGAACCTCGGTATCCATTTTCGCTCCGCTATCTGCATATGACATCCGTTCCTGGCGAAAGGTTTCTTAGGTTCCTTCAGAACCAGAGTCAGATTGAAGATATTTTCTTATGGCAAGAAGGCCGCAGAAGCCTAATATGTTCAGACCAGAATCAGTTAGTTGTACCTTTGGTACAATCGAGTTTATTACCACACTTGAAGTCTATCGAATCAACAGACTTCTGGATTCGAAGTCTTGTTCCGTTCCGACCCGTCTCTCGAGTTGTTTTTGACAGATCTGATTGTATTGTGAAACTGCCCGAGCTATACAAGATCAATCACGCACTCTCCCAGTCACTGGCTTCTTTAACTCACCTGTCCATTGGTCTTCTAACGCGCGTTCATATTTGGCATGTGGAAATATTAGAGCTACTTTCCGGTATCCGGTTTTGCTGCGAAACGCTTAACGAACTTTCTGTTCGTCTTATTTTAAGGTTCGTTCCACGTATGAGGCGAGAGGTATCCTGGATCCTAGAGGTCAGTTTATGACATACTTTCGACGTGTGTATCATACAATGGACTTTCTGATGGGGTCGACAGCCAGAATACACACCGTCAGATGCTTTTAGGCTAATACGAGAACACCTTGTGGGGTTTTCTAGCCTTAAAGAGTTTGGGCTCTATCCACCATACAACTGGGGCCGCACACTTCCTCCCAACGTTCGAGCCTCATTTCCTGAAATTTCTGGTGTTGGTTTGTGGAAGGAGTCATGTAATACACTGGAGGCAGTCAGGCTGTTTGGCCCATTTCCGGAGATGTAACGTAGCGCTTGATTCAAGGGGTGAATTTCAAATAAAATAGTAACACCGCCACAGTTTATTTTCAAAAGTCAGCGCTCATCATGCAAGAGGCCGACGCTCATGGGTGACTACCCTCAATGGCTATCTTAACACCTATGAACACTGATGATATCTCAGGTCTACTCTGTTTATCTCCAACTTACCTTATACAGCGACCTCGACCGATGTGCAAACACTGTTTTCCGATATTGCACCCGTGAGGTCTGCATTTGTTGTACTCGACAAAGAAACAAAAGTTAGCAAGGGAGTCGCTTATGTCTCTTTCGCTATCAAGGAGGATGCGGAGATGGCTATGGGCCGTGAGGAGCCGCTTGAGCTGGATGGTCGAGCGTTGAGGTTGCAGTGGGCGGATCGCAAGGTGAGCGAAATTAAAGTTTAGTTGTTTAAAAATTGGATCTAAACTTGCTTGTAGGGAACGTCTACACATACAGAGAAGGTAAAACCTTCTAAGCCTCAAAAAGCCCCACGTCCAAAGACTTCAAATGATCCTGACGCCATCCGAACTCTTGTACTCACCAATCTACCGGAAGGAATTGATTCAAAGATACTGTGGAAAAAGGCACGGAAAGCTCCTGGAGCGTCGGAGATTGTATATCCCGCTCCAGACCGGGATGATCATACAGGTACGACTTTGGTTTTCGAGCGGAAGAGCTCATCGACTAATCTCGCCTGTTTAAACAGCCTTTGTGAAATTTGGGACAGCGGCCGAGGCATTAGCCGCCGTCGGCAAACTTCACAACCACGTCTTCAAAGGGGCAAGAATATCGGCCGTGGTTAAGAAACGGGTCGATGGACTTGTTGCTGGTCGTAAAACTGGCGCTCCGAGTCGTTCGTCGAGGTTGATCATCAGGAATCTTCCATGGCATGTAGGTCTTGTATTGTTTTCTCCACCGGTCCCCATAACTTACACGCCAATAATGTAGGTTACTGAAGAGGACCTTCATCGCCTGTTTGCTCCCTACGGCCCTATCTACTCTATTACCCTCCCCACCGCTAAAGCAGCAGACGACACCCATCCCTCTCCTAATCGCCACCGCGGGTTCGCGTTCGTTTGGATGCTCGCACATGCTGATGCCGAGCGTGCAATTAAAGGCGTAAACGGGCGAGTGGTAGGTGCGAAGGAAAGGAAAAAGAAGACTAGGAAGGAGAGGGAGGAGATTGCGAGGGAAAAGGCGGCGAAGCGGCTAAGCAGGATGAGAGGGGAGGGGGAGAGTGATGACGAGGAGGAGGCAGAGAGGGGAGAGGAGAAAGCGGAGGAGGAGAAGGAGGGTCGGGTGGTTGCGGTAGACTGGGCGCTCAGCAAGAGTAAATGGGAGGAAGCGGTGTTGCAGAGGCAGGACGACGAGGCCATGGAGGTGGATGGAGAGGAAGATGGAGAAGAAGGCGGAGAAAGCGGACAGAAATTGGACGAAGAAACGGACGAAGAGTCTAGTTCTGAGAGCGAGGAATCCGAAGCGAGCTCTGATGAAGACGAGGATGAGGACGAGGACCCTCACGAACGGCCTAAGCTCCCAAACACAGATGTCGGGACTACGCTCTTCGTCAGAAATGTTCCCTTTGAAGCGACAGAAGATGATTTACGTACCTTGTGGGTGGTCCTTATACCCATTGTAATTTTGGCTTATCCATTTTTTCAGGTTCCGAGCATTTGGGCCACTTCGGTACGCTCGTATTACTCTAGACAAAGAGACCGGTCGTTCTCGCGGTACCGGATTCGTCTGTTTCTGGAAGCGTGAGGATGCGGGCTCGGCGATTGAGGAAGCTGAAGCAATGGCTAAAGAGCTTGGAACTAATGTGAGTAGAAACTCTACCCTTCTCACTTCTTGCTAACAACTCTCCCAGCCTAATCCGACCAAACCGCATAACCCGTTTAGCATGTCCCTACTTACACCCGATCCTTCAGCCTCGCTCGCGAAACGACTTGTCCTACATGGTCGGACGTTGTCCGTCGCCAGGGCTGTAGCCAGAGATGAAGCAGACAGGTTGAGGGAGGAAGGTGAACGCAGCCGAGAGAAACAAGATAAACGAAACCTATACCTGATGCGTGAAGGAGGTGTGTGCTATTTCACATCTGCAGTCTCCAATCACCAAAACAAACACAAATCTGTCCCCGCTAGTCATATTCCCCAACTCCCCAGCAGCCGCCCATCTATCTGCCACTGAACTCGCCACGCGCCAGGCTTCGTTTGACTCTCGGAAAGCACTGCTCCGCTCAAATCCGTCTCTATACGTCTCTCGTACGCGAATCAGCGTGCGCCGCCTTCCACTCTGGGTCTCCGAGCGGGTGTTAAAGCGCTTAGCGATGTATGCTGCCCGGGAGTTCGAAGACGAGGTCAAGAGAGGTGAAAGGGAAGGTTTAACCCGAGATGAACTGCTTCCGACCGAACACGAAAGCGAAACAAAAAAGGGGAAGAAAGGGCGTAGTACGGGCGTCCGACAAGCCAAGGTCGTACGCGCAGCTGATCGGGTGGATACTGTGAGCGGCAAAGGCAGGAGTCGGGGGTACGGATTTATTGAGACTGAGGAACATGCTGATGCGTTGAGAATTCTCCGATGGGCGAATAACCGGCCGGGGGTTGTGGGGCTGATGAAAGGATGGTGGAAGGAGGAGATCAAGGACTCGATTGGGACATTGGAAAAGGGCGAGGGGAAGGAAGAAGACAGCGCGACGAGGGTGAAGAGGTTGAAGGATGAGCTCGAGAAGCTGGAGGTTGAGACTGAGAACAAAGAGTCAAATAAGACTTTGATTTTGGAGTTTGCAATTGAGGTAAGCGGGCTCATACATGCGTTGGGACCATACAAACTCACAGCGATGCAGAACATTCAAGTTGTGAAGCGTCGAAAGGAGCGGTCTGAAACAAGCTCCGATCGTCCGAAGAAGCCCGAAACGCGCAAACGAAAAGTAGGTGTTGCAGCCTGTTTCTTGGGATTACGCTTCTAATTTAGTATTCGGTAGGCCATTGAGCAAGAAGATGAACCCAGCGCGGCAGGACCCAAGAGGCGCCGAAAAGACCCAGAACGGTCGACAGAGAAAGTCGAGCCGTCAAAAAAGGTCAAACCTTCCGTCAAAACAGGAGTCAAGTCTAGTGGCGAGAACAACGTTGGAGGTATCATTGGTAGGAAACGTAGGGAGAGGCGTAAAGGAAAGTAGCGCCGAGCACGCAACCTGTATTCACCAAGTGGTAATCGATACTTGCAACTTTAAACTCAGTTACGTATTGTCCTTGCGCGTGAGTGCTCGTACATACTTACGTTATGCTATCATTCTGGTAGAATGCACTTTTGTCACAAGATTTGGCGCATACACATACCATCCGAGAATACCAGCCAATTAGTTCATAAGTTTACCTGCAGGCCCAGTTATCAGGTACTGGTTAGATCAAGGTATCCAGCGCCAAATAAAACAGCTTGAGCGTACATACCAGCCGCTAGCTAGTCACTTACCCGCGGATGGACTGTAAAAAACGGGAAGGTCTTGCTACACTTGAGAAGAGAAAATCATTGGATTGGTGGGCAGTGCTATCACGTGATCGTGACAAGCTCCTCGCATTTGGCGCCGGCTGCGACTTGTCTCCCTTCAGAGAACGAGGCCTGCGCCGCTTGAGGAGACGCGTGCCCTCGAGCTACTAGACCACTTCCAACAGTATGAGGCCCCTAAGCCTAGATATATGCTACTCATACAGCCTGGTTTGATGTCCACCACATTTTCAACACAAAAATCGTAACGTCATTAGGTAGTAGTAAAACCCAGCAAAAATGACCGAAAGAAAATCAGCCGCCCAAAGCGACTCCAAGTACATGATACAAGCTCAATAACCCTCCCTAATCAAGCATATAACCTCCCATAAGTCTGGACCCAAATACCTCCACCGCGCCTTAGAACCCTCTCCCTCGCATTTCCATACGCGGCTCCCAGCCTCGCTCTTAATCTATCACGCTCCTCACGACCAATATGTAGGCGGTGACGCATCGCCTGAAACCGGGTTCGTACAGACGTGACGAACAGCGGAGCCGAGGTGGCTGTGGAGCGTAACGCAGCACGACGACGGAGGATGCCACGCACGCAGGCGTTGAACCATATGAGGTGCATCGGGAGGGCGGCAAGGAAGAATGTTGCTGGGAGGGGCGATGTATGTGGATCCAGAAGGGTCGAGGAAGAAACAAGTTGTGAGCTGGTGGGTGTACTGGAGGCATTGAGTTCGGGAGTGGCGAGTTGGTTCAAGCGAGCTTGTTGAGGGAGTGGCGGTCTAGTCAGATACAGCTTGGTGTAGCCGTAGATTAAGTTGAGATGAAAAGTGATTCGGGTGGCAAAAAACACAGCGGCAAAAAGGTAGTCATTTCGCCACCGAGGACTGAGAGAGCCAGCCGAGAGTATGAAGGTTGGAATCTGTTTAGGCGCATTAGTATGTGATTCACAGGGGCAAGATTGAACTAACGTACCTCCATGATTAGAGCCAAGCAGAATATGCTGGTCCACCCCACACTGAAAACGTATTGCAGCATGATAAAATAGAGTGTGTGATGTATCCACCCCGTCATAAGCGACACATATTTCCGATAGTATATGGCGCCAATAGTGAGATCCCTTAGATGATTATTGGTTTCAGTCTGAAAAACGTGATAATAAACACATGCAACATACGCAATCAGATATCCCTGGAATACCCCAACAACCCTATCCGACCACTGGTTCGTAGGACGTAACAGGTCAAGCTGGCCACTTGAGCAGAAAAAATCGCAGGCATATGGGAGTGCAGCCACGGAAGTTAGAAAGCTGCTCATTGCTGTGAGAATCCATGCGCGCTGTTTCATCGTCGTGCAATACGGAGCCAGCAGATGATAAGAAAGAACAAACCCAGCAAACGCAGGAATACAAGCGTCGTTGAGTGGCATCTCAATCGAGACGTGGTAAACGGATAGATGGAGGAGGGGGGGAGGAGATACAGTATGAAGAGCCGGGCAAATAGCTTTTAATCTACCGGGCTATCGCGCCGGCTCTGGTGTCGAGCTGGGCACGATAACGCCCGACGCCACTTTTTGGGACCACTCTCCTTAACAGGGTCATGTTAGACTCGAGCGAACAAGCTTCCCCCGCTCATAGGCTAAGTCCGCCCACGTTTTGTGGATTAGCGCGCACGTGCGCGGGTGGTACTTTTATTTGAAATTGGAGTCGTCCAGGGGTGTGAGAACAGCCACCCCCTGCGACTATCATCCACCGAAAATGGCCCTCAACTGTAGAACTGAATAACCTGGGCTCATCTATGTTGCTCTTAAGTTCTCGTCCGAGGTCATTAAATGGTCAGGTGATTCACTGTAAATTGAGAAGAGCCCCAGACCTTCTGACTCGTTGAGCAAGGGCCACACAACAAGCCAGAATATTGCCACCTGAGTTGAAGACTTATGAGCATCGGAAGCTTTGTGGAGTAGAGTGGGTATCAGTATCGTCAGTCTTAACATAATTTGAGATAGCTCTGGCAGTGATAGGTGGTTCTTGGAGGCGCATATATTTAGTTTCGTCTGAATTGTCTAGGCAAGAAGTCCAGAGACGACCAGTACACTTTATTGGAGTACGAGATAGTCTTAAGTAGAGACAATATGATTGTGGGCTCCACTTACAACTGCCGATCATCCCTCCACCAGCTGGAGGATTGGAAGAGTCTAGACCCCTGACATGAGGTGCCAGAAAGCGTCAGAAGGCTAATTTTTAAGAATCACCTTGCTACTGCAAGGTCACTCCACCCCCGTATTTGTCAGCATTTTAAGGACTCGAAATGAGCTAGACAAAAGTTGTCTCATCACGTGCCCATCTCCAGCGTTGGACGGATGGACCTTTGATTAATCGTCGTCTCAACCTCACCTGCATTATTTTGCGTTATTCGTTGAAACTTAAAACTCACTTATTCATGCTGATATGTGATATATCGCGTGGCACAAGGACTTACTTCAAGGTGGCTCAGGCCGCAAAATGGCGAGTTTGGGCGTATCTCTGGTGAGCTGGTTTGCGGCTGGCCTAGTTCTATTTGACTACAGCTTGCAAAAAACACGTTGTAACTAGGTCTCGGGGCTTGCATTGGCGGCAGTCCATGCTCACGACTTCCACAGTTGACCAGGACCCTGTTTTCCGACGTCGAAAAACAGGGTTCAACTCCCGTCCTTGGACGGCTTACGCTCCAAGTTTCCTCACCGGCCGCAAGTTATGAATAACGAAAGTAAGCTCAAATTTATGTGTCTACAAACATCCAGCCCGTACATTTAAATTTCACCCACTATCCTTCATCTGCTATCACTGCCTGAACGCCGCTCTGCAAAGAGGTCAACCTAGTCAATACGCGGGACATGGTCTGTTCATTTTATACTCACTCAATTCCTCAACTAAACGGATATTAGTCTGCTTATCTAGATCTACCAGTCGCAGGTCCTCAGCCAACAAACTTGCATCTGGGGGCGTGGTGAACAGTTTGGCATCAAAATCTCGTAGAAGACGTGCGGTCTCTCTGCTCCTGCTTCGACTGAGAGCAACATAGGCGTTAAAGGGCGTTAGCCCCCCCGATGGAGGTGTACCAATGTCGATTATCACATGAGGTAACGTTTGTCCTTGTGCACGATAGTCGGTGAAAGCGTACGCTGGTGTTAACGGTAGCTGCTCGCGCCAGATGGATTTTGTTTTCCCATGGCCAACGTCCAAAATCATCTTAGTTCGCATCGGCACAATCGGTACAACACCGGCTTCCAGCCCAGGAAGCGCTCTCGCCTTGGTTCGGGACAGGCGAATTAACACGCAGGCCGGAGGACGGTTGAGGAATAGGGTCTCGGCATTGCTCAATTCGTGGTCGACGCTGTGTTCGTGGATAATAATCCGTACAACTGTGCCTCGCGCCCCGTTAGCAACATCAAGCTCAGTCTCGACGTTGTACGTGACCATAACCTGCATCCCGACAGCTAGAGGAACTGTGTTCGGTAGACCATTGAAATCGTTTTGGGATCCGTCCTCTGCTCGCGCGTTCACCAGCATCTGGATGGCCTTGTCCACCGGTTTCCCATTGTAAGTGCAATAGCTTCGGCTTTCAATGAGCTTCTGACTGGTTTGTAGACAGTGTCGCCGGCTAGCCAACTCATTCCATCGAATCCGAACAGTATGCCGCGGAGTTACAAGGATAGCATTTTGCCAAGGCGATGTCGTGTCCTCGAATAATTTTGAGTCCCGTGCGGGATCTAGCACCAGGGCTCGAATAGCTGCAACATCTTCTTGGGTGCACTGACCGGCTCGGGACCGATGCAGAATGGATTGCCAGCCACTATCCTGGATCCGGTGCTGCGCCTTGAGTATTACGACGGTCGTGAATTTATCGTAGAGATCTCGGCTGGATGGGATTGACGTTTTAGGTCGGGCCGCCGTCCCTTTTTTGGCCAATCGACCCTGTTTTGCCTTTGACTCTGTTATCGATGCTTTTGCCGGTGCGTAGAGAGCGCCTTTGCCCTTGCCGGCTCCTATTACAGGTGGAAACTGATGGAAATCCCCCACTAGGATGACAGATACCCCCGGAAATGGCGTTGTGCTGTTGTTCTCTTCAGGGACTTGTTTTCCGATTGAAATCATCCTGGAAACCAGCGAGAGCGTCTCTTTGGAGATCATGGAGACTTCGTCAATGATCAGGTATTTGACTGGTTCCCACGTTGCACGCAACCTCTCAATAGATGGTTTCGATAGATGTTTTGAAGCTAGGTGTAATAATGCTAGCGAGTGTAGGGTTGATCCTTCAATCAATGACGCTGCAATACCTGTGAACGCAGAGCGAAGAAGACTTGCGTCCTGGCCAACCTCACGGAAGTATTCTGAAATTTTTGATATAACAAGGGACTTGCCAGTACCGCCCTCCCCTTGAATCTGCATGAGTAGCTGCGGTACATCCTCGCCTAACAAGCTCCTAGCCAAGTGGTCTGTAGCAATGCTGTAGGCGCGTAGCTGATCGAGTGATAGCATGGAGACATCGACATCTGGCTGATGGGAGGCTGCAGTTAGCTGGCTTTCGTAAGTGATCATAGCGTTAACCAGTGCTCCTGATTGAACGTTCGCCAGTTGATCAACCCCTCCTTGAACAACGCTGGAAGTGCTAGTATCGCCGGGGTTTATCCTGCCTGCCTGCCGCTGCTCTACCCCAATCTCCTTCAAAGCATGAGTCCATTTTTCAATGTTTTCGTAGTCAGGTGCCTCAGCGATCTCTGTTTTGTTCGAAAACGTGCTGGTGGTGTGTGGGCTTGTAAAGACACCCAACGACTGGCCAATGGCTGCGGCTACATCGGCGTGTGCTATCTCCTTTTGTTTCCGTTTCGACACAAGAAGCTTTTCGATTGAAATTCCATTGACGAGTTCGCTCAGTTCTTCCGGAGACACAATTGGATCTTCAGGTAAACTAGTCTCCTTCCCGTTTTCCTCCGCTGAAACGTTGTCTGCAGATTCTCGACACTGATAGTAATGTTGAATATTTGCATATATGCACCGTTGCTTGTCGCTAGCGCCCTCCAAGAAACCAAGTAAAGCCACTGTCCACGATTCAGAGTCCAGCTTGAGACCCCCCAGGAAACGCCAAGGTTTTAGTAGCGCCAGCGCCTCGGCACAATGCAAATCGTAAGTCGCTTCGTTGTCACTGCGTTCAAACCATGGTCCGACAATATCAGGCAGGTTCCGATGGTTATCCGGGCGCATTACTCGTTGCTTTGTTGCAGCTCGTACATGGGCGGGTAGGTACAAAAACCGGGAATGCCTTGGACGACCGCGCTGAGATGTTTCAGACTCATCATTATGGTCGTCGCCGCTGTTGCTGATATCTTCTTCGTAGGTGTTGACAAAGTAATCGATGAAATTCATGTCTTCCAGAGCTGCGCTGCGATACCGATAATCATCTAGTTGCACGCGGAGATATATCGAGCCGTCACCCCGAATGCCGATACGATGCTGAACCTGAGAAGTACGCTTTTAGGCTGGAGGCAAGACGTGATTTGATTTCTTACCTGGACTTCGTTTGACTGAGCGCTTGATTCCTCCTAGGTTTTGTTAGGAATTTCCGTTTTGCTTGTCATCAGACGCATATACTCACCGTTCGTTGCTGAACATTTTCCGAGCGCCTCGTGTCAAGTTCAGGATATGTATCCTTAATAGATCGGACTACATTCGACCAATAGATAGTGGAATAGTGGTGTGAGTGGATTATATCCCCCCATCCCATTATGTACGCTATAACCTGCTGACCCGAGAGTTCCATTTCGCGGTTTAGAGAGAGGCCACACCTAAAGACCAGCATCTGGTTATCCTTTTTGGCATCTTCGAGGTATTTCGAGTTCTTATGGTTGTACATGTAAGTTTTGGCCAAGATTGCAGATGTATTGAACGAGCGACCTTGCTTCTTAGTAGCGTAATTTGTAATGTACCAAGAGATACTGCGAGTTTCTGCCCCGTTGGTGAGGAACTTGATATCATTGTTGCAACGACCACCATAGAATACGGAAGGACACCAGGCATTGAGCTGTCCGATAAGACGTTTTGTTCGAACCTCTCCTGTATCAGTCACTACGTCGTCCGGCGACAGGGGGAAAGGGGCTCGGCGTTTGCACACCATCTGTCGTTTGGTCTTGCAATATTTAGTCTTGCAGGTGTTTAAGGTACAAGTATGGAATTGCTGTGACCGAACCAGTTTTGTTTCCAGTACACGCAACTCCTCTTCGTACGTTGGACTATCTGGGTTTGGGGGACGGCTCCAAGCTAGCTCCGAAGTGGATTCCATGGCTGACAGGACATTCTCCGTCAAGTCATCGAGGTGAGAACGAATATTGGCTTTGAGGAAAGTTATGATTTTGTTTCGGAATGATTCAGTTTGTAGCTGCAACGAGATCTCCTCAGCGTTTGGGGAGTTTTTAAGCCACATCAGCATATGGAGATGTAGGCTACCACGACCTTGGGCTTCGACCATTCCAAAGTAAGCATTCCCAAAACCAAGTGCGCCAATCTGTCCAATGTTAAGTTTTGACTTCGGGGCAAACCCAAACAGCGTCTCTAGGACTGTGTTGGCAAGAAAGAAGAAAAACTGAGCCGCAGCAAATGGGTCTTCCGCAACATTTTTTGCGCGCTGATGTGCTGATAGGTGAACTGCTTCGTGTAGCTTCTCCATGTCAATTTTTTCGCCCGCAAAAACCTGGCAAATAGGATCATGGCGGTCGACAAAGTTAAGTGTCATCCACAAATTGGCTGGGTTCAAATATAGTGAGGTTGACCAGATCTTGCTTCGATTCAGAGCTCGCGAGGCGTCGCTACCCATGATTTTTTGCATTGTGACTTGGACCGTCTTTCGTAGAAGGGAAACCTTTGGATTTGAGCACAGGGCTCCAGCTTCCTCCTCCCTTGCCGCTTCCAGCAAGTCATCTTCAGTGAGTTGAGCCAGGATGGATGATACGCGGTCATAGTCACGGCGACTCATCATTAGCTGTACAGCACCCATTGCTTGTCTTTTCTGCAGAACCCGCACTAACCAATAGGGTACTACGGGATCCTTTTGGAAGCGACGATCATGATACTGCATGAGCCAACGAGAGTGCTCGAGAAAGGATACGGGGGTAGCCCGCACATCTTCTACGCCTCCCACACCATATGGAAAGACCCATGGGAAAGCCCGCACTGAAGGATTCTGGGGGTTGGCTGGTGGATTGGATTGCTCTCCTGGGCGGGGCTGGCCAAAATCACGAGCAAAACCACCGTGCCGTACCGCATAACCTCCTTCGTGTGCCATTTGTCTCCCAAGCTCCTCATTCAAGTGTTTTATGCCGCTAACTATAAGTTCTGTAGGGGTGATATGTGAACCGTCGGCTTCCACTGTACCAGCATACTCAAGCGGAATTACATCTAAACATTAGTGAGTTTATTCTCTCTTAGCTCTTACTCGTTTAATTTGGCTTACCGCCTTCTTCTGATAGCTTAGCCTCCGCTTGACCTTCCGGGTTATCATGTTGTTCTAGCTCTGCCAGCGTATTGCTCAATACTGAGCGGAGTGGATAGACACACAGATTAGTTGGGGACTAGATTGCCACTTTGACAAGCGCCGCTCACATGGTTCAAATTCATCGGGTGGGACATAACCAGCACTCTCCCTCTCCACCACCCCTTCATCCTCTTCATATCGTATCGTCGCTAGGATTGTCTCAGGAATTGCATCGTCCGGAAGCGCATCAAGTGCTGCAGCGTTGATTTCAAGGTCACGGTATCCCGGGTGCTGGGTAACCTCCTTCAGCTCAAGGAGCGCCTGACGAATTACCAGCCTACGAACTCGGAATAACGACTTGAACTGGGCAGGGGCAACATGTTTCCGTCCAACAAATGCAACAGCGATCAAAGAGGGAAGAATTGACATAGCACGAGGCATAAGCTGTCCTTCTAGCATTCGAACAACATCCTGAACATTGGCCGTGTAAGTGGTTACATTTCCTCGCAGTCCCATCTGAAGTGCGTCTGGATGATCATGTCCACTGCCGCCTCTTGGGTACATCTTGAAGATAAAACCACGCGTGTAATCCAACGCAATCAGCATTCGCTCAGGAATCGTCAAAGAAGCTAGGGCAGGTGGGATTGGTCCAACCCACATGTTATTGGCAAGAGTGTATGCTGGAAGACGATTACGGTGGAGACCAGAAAGGCAATGACTACAGATCCAACCCATGATTAGGTTGCTGTCGACTGTTACGCACGATGGTTCAAGTAGCATTCCCCCTGTCAAAACATGGGCACGATGGGGTGTAGCTGGAACAAGTAGGTGTCGATTCTCTAGCGTTTGGTAGTCAACCTTGCTAAGTTCATGCTTGAAGAACCGTCGAGCACATGACGCGCATACACCTTGTGCTAATGCTTCGTTTGATGTGGCCTGGAGGAAGCGCCGGTGACAACCCCGGAGCTGCTCTTGAGTTGGTGGTTCCAAAAACTTTGCTAGGTTACGTCCAGTTGGACCTATGGTCGGTTGTTCGCATATAGTTTCAGTATCGTGAGACTCTGGCCCACTAATACGAGCTCGCTTCGCAGCCTTCTGCGCGTTGCATTTGGCACGAATAGCACGCTTTGAGTGAATTATCTCCTCCTCTGCTTGGAGCGCAGCCTTGGAGACCCGTGTTATCACGTCAACTGGGGCTAATGAGAGCTCGCTGATCATCACTTGGCGATTACGGCGCGCAGCAAATGAAAAGCTGAAGGGATTAGCCGCGTCTTCAATCTGCTTCTTAGACAGCTTTGCATAGGTGTCCAATGGCGTGTCTATTTCCCTATTACATGCATAAAATTAAAAATACGTGGTCGGATCGGCAGCAGTCCCCTCACATTCCGTGCTGTGGATAAGTAACGTCAGAGATTACAAGGAGACAGAGAGGGGGAAAGAACTTGAGGGTTTGCGAACGCTACCATACTTTCACCGGACCGACGCACCGACTCCCATAGCTCACTAACATAAGCCAATAATCACATGTGAGTACAGCTATTTTTGTGGCCATTATCTGGCACACAGCCAAATCCTTGTGAACAAAGAAATTGCGCCAGTAATTGGACATTGTATTTGACTTCGGCCTGGTACCCGAAGAAATTTTGCCAAATCAGGTCTAATTTGCCATACGTCATTCAACAGGTGATGTGAGCGCCAACCCCAAAAATCCCAATTCGTTAAAATGCTCCTATTATTTTAATATATGCGTTCCTCGCCAACCCCCAAAATCCCATTTTGTTAAATTACATATATTATTCTAATATATGCGTGCCTTGCGTACCCTCGTCCATCCATCAGGTGGTCACAAACAATAATTTCAAGACCAAAAATAATGTACCCAATTTCCCCCCCCCTGAGTACGTCGGCCCATCTACCCGGTGGCTTTCACCCCTAAAGTCCTTAAATACCCAGCCCCTTTGGCTGGTACGACTTCAGCCCCAACTCTTTCCAATCACTTCAGCCTTTCAATCTCATCTCATATCTTACTATGCCTGCCCCAAGCCGCTACGTCTGCGTCCATGCAGTGGTTGTGGTGGTTGACTCATTTGTCCGCCGCCAAGAAGAGCCATATGCGATTCGCAGCCTCTGCAACTTCAGGTTTAAGGTTGATGGGTTCGTAACCATCCCAGTTGGTCAGTGTTTGGACCTATTGACTTTATGCTTGGCCTGTGCTAACGCTACCAGCTTATTAGACCATTGGAGCGAGGACGGTCCCCTTACTCCTAAGTCCCGGGTTTTCTGCGTTGGTCAGTTCTACTTCCCCCCTGGCGACCATGAAGGCCAGGTTTCAGCCAGCATGATGCACGTATTGGCGGGCCCTGAGCTTACGACCGAGATCAAGCCTGATGACGACACTCTGGCTATGCCTGATATTTCTATTCCTTTGACTTCGGTGTCTGCCATTGGAATACTCAAGACTGCGGTGGGACGTAGCTGGTTCCTGGAGGTTGGATTCTACGATCGGGAGGTTAGTACTAACTTCTAGCCCTGGCTTCCATAGCATAGACTGAATACTGAAATCGCTTTCAGTCCAAGACCCACAAGTCCTTCAATATCGAAGTTTCCGTACCTGAGACTAAGCGGTACGAAAACCTTAGACCACCCGCCGTTGATCGTCTAGTGTCCATTGAAGGCGTGCTTGCCTCTATTTCTGCGGAGGAGGTTGCCAACGTGACGCTTGAGTCGGTGGTTTACATCACAATGACCGGCGGCTCTGGTGGCCCCCCTGCTGCTGGCTCAAGCACTGGCCGATCCAAGCGCCAGATTTGCTCTGAACGCGTAGGCTCACCCATCAAGAAAGTTAAGATTGGAGGAGGGGAGGCTGCTGCTAACGGCTCGAAGCCTTCTGGATGTAACTAACCCGCTAGCTGATTAGTGTATGAGCTACCCCAAGTGCGATGTATTCTGCCTGAATCTGCGTCTCGACCTGAATTTCTGAGTTTTTTTTTCTTTGGAGTTAATCGTCTACTGTTGCATGACTCAATGCAGTCTCAATGTGAAATGTATACAGTTTTATGACAGCTCATCTATAGCTTGTTTCAAATGCGTCCGTTGAATAGGACCCCTGCCAGACGTAAAAAAAGAACCTAATAAACCCACCAATGCTAATAGCTCTTGCAACCTCGGTCTCAAAGTTCGAGTCGGAGGTTGGCCGAGGTCCACGGATCGGCGCTTCGACGTCGAAAAAAAGGGGCCAACGAGGTGGGAAGACGAGGCGGGCGTAAAAAAGCGCGTAGGAGCGTGCCCAGATGTACAAAAATGGCTCAGGTCGAACAGGAAGGCTTTGAGAGCTTGTTTGATCTGAAACCGCGGCGAGTTAGTAGGTTAGGACGTGAGATTGGATGTTCGCGACCTACGAAGACCGGTCTGCAGCCCAAAAACACTCGAACCGTCGTTCTGTATTTCGAGTTTTTTTTTTCTCTCTGACCGTACCAGGAGAGTTATTTCAGTCAATGAAACGAGAACTCGTTCGACCGACGCAGGTATGAGCACAGAAAACAATCAAGCGGGGGGGCGCTAAGCAGGCGTGCGAGACTTCCCGACCTAGCCAACCACGCGAGCGACTAAGCCTCAATCCTCGCAAGTGCAGGAATCGCCGTTTAGACAGCTAACATTTTATACGAAGTTTCACTCAATATATTATTTTATTTAGGTACACGTAGCGCACGGCTGGACTCGGGCTGGATCAACCAAGCAGTAGCAAGGTCCCAGGCCCGGAGGGCCGCTTCTAGTGGAACCATGTTGCGGAAGTTGCTTTCGGCTACATATTGAAGTGCCTAAAGATAGAGCTCAGCCTCGACTCATATGATGAGTCACTGAGATATCGGTCTTCATGCTGAGGGTTGTACGTACTGGTGCGCATGCTTGCCTCTTTATGTGAAATGTTTCATAGACATAAGGTGCTCACCCTTATTTCTGTATTCGCATTTATGTAGGAGAGCTCGTCGAATCTTGATAATTACCTTTCAGGTTTGTCCTTACCCCGTTTTAGCTTGTGTGCGCTACAGCTCACGTGACTAGCGTTTTTTTTTTTTTTTTTGAATACATCTTTATTGTGCTACACGAACACTCGGTCGAACCGCACATGGAAACAGAGACAACAGGAAAAGTGAAGTGGGTGAAAAGAGGGCTAACAGCGTAAAGAAGAAGCATGCAAATCCTAAGTAGACGTAAACCAAGTAGACTATCTACCTAAATAACTAGATAGTAAACTAAAATTTAATAAAGGCCGTAGGAGAGGAAATGAGAAAAGCTGCGATGGCCCTAAGACCTTTGTATGAACCAAAAAGAGTTTCGAGCTGAACCGACACTGACACACGCCGTAGATGATGGCGGGCATGTGCGTGTAACGTCACGTGACTAGCGTCATTCGTTTTCCAACCATCGTTCTGGGTTTTTTGTATCTGGTGCAAATTAATGTCTGTTGCTGGTAGCCTCTCACCCCTAGTGCTGTATAACTAGCCTATAGCACGAACCGACCCAGATAACGAGTTTCTAGTGAAATTTCGACGGATTAACAAACTCTTCAATCAGTTGCGTATATTTGGAATCTCGAACAATGCGTGGAAGCCGCGTGTTACCTGCTCTGAGTCTAGGCAAACGAACACTA
>WSTH01000624.1:0-20820 GCA_019616345.1 Ceratobasidium sp. 395
TGCTGTAGTGCCGAACGTGTATATCATTTGCTGACGGCTTCAATCCCAACCAACACTATAGCCTCCATCAACGCAATCACTAGCAAAATAACCACGCTTACAGCCCTTCTCCAAGACCCGACTGCCACCCCTGCATCTAGACTGTTTCTACTGCGAGAAATTGCGGATGCCGCATCACACCTTAAGATGGGAGGAGAAGACAAAATTCGTGTGGCTGGGATAGCGGCAGAAAACGTGTGTATCTTTGCAATACTTGTGAAAGTAGCTAACCAAGTTTGCCTATTAACTCCCAGCTGGCCGCTCACCAAACGCATATCCACACTGTGCTCAAAACTGTCTCAATGGTCGCTCCTCCTGCGGCACACTGTGTCAACGGCTCTGACTTTGATCCTACTACCCACGCCCGACGAACCACCTTCCCCCACGTTGCGCCAGCGCTTGAGCACGTCTCAGCACCCAGCCCACAAAAGCGTAGACGCGTTGGGGAGGGGAGACCTGCCAACGGAAATGGTGCGTATGGTTCAGGTAATGGCCGTGCGCCTCCAAAACGCAAACCGTGAGCTGTCCAATCTATTCGAATACTCGCCTTGCTAACGCAAAAAGCTAGCCCCGTGCAGGCCCGTCAACTCTCACCAGCAGAAAGCCTTCGTAGTTTTGGTGCGACAGCCGGATACTCAAATCATGGCGCTAACGGCTTCTACGAGAACGGTTATGGACATCACAATGGCGTAAGCACTGATTTCAAATTCATTCAACAGTCATATCTAAATAGCAAACACTGCCACCCTATCTACCAGCGCCACCACGATGAGGATGGAACCGATGATGATGCGGTTATCGCGCCCAATAATCATTCAAGTAGCTCACGATCTCGAAAGCCACCACGCCGTTCCAACGCACCAGTAACGACTGGTAACTTACATGCTACCACCAACATTCATGAAGACACGAACGGTTTGATGGACGTTGTGATAGCTCATCCTAGTGATGACGAGGAGCCCTTGCCCCGTCCACACGATGAACCACTGTATTGCACATGCAAGCGAGTTAGCTTCGGAGAAATGATTGGCTGTGACAATGATGAGTGTCCATTTGAATGGGTGCGTCTTGTTCGATTGATTTGGTTGAGCAATCCTACTTATTTTGGATATATGCCACCCAGTTCCATTTAGCTTGTGTGGGCATCACAAAGCCATCACCGATGGAGAAATGGTACTGTGATCGATGTCGTGAAGATATCTTTCAAAAGCCTAATTTGGAGTCATCGGGCAACGGAAACGACACGACGAATAATAGCCCAGCTACCAATGGCGTCAAGCCCGCCCGAGGAGGGCGTGGTCGGGGTAAAGGTGCAGGCGGAGTCAAGAGGGGGCGTACAGTCAAGTAAAAGCCAGTACACTTATTCGTCTTTCATGCTCTCTGTTTGTTCTATGTCTTGTTGTTTTACTAGTGTTTCCACTTGTTTATCTTGGCGCCTCCGGTATGCACAAATAATCGTAAACTCGATCCAGGATCCCATGTATTCATCGTGGTCATCGATGTAATCAACACATCTGATGTGATCTAAGATGCGTTGTGCCGTTTGCTCCCAAGCTCGCTGGGATACCTGTGTATTACAGTCATGAGCACAAATGCGGGTCACGTGTAGATCCAGCGATGTTACTCATGACGAACTGTAACGCTCACAGCCCGACTCTACAGCCAACACTAGAAACGAACCCCGACATGATTTGGGTAACTCCTTCATATACTTGATCCATCTCTACGCCGCTATTATAAGTATTCGATCAACAAAACTTTAGAAGTGGCAAGGTTAAGTTTGCCACCCACGCATAACTTGGAGCTCTGCTATTGAGATTGATTCTCTGACCTTGGGCATCTTCATATCTAACTTGAGCATGTTACCGCGCTAAACTCTGTCAGTACAGGGATTCAACAAATCACGAAAGACCTCGGACTCTTACGCCAGCTATGAATGACAAAATGATAATATATTTATATCTTGCGAGGCTACGATCTGTCGCACTTCATTCTAACACTGGATCGATGAACTCGCTAAAACCCGAATATTCTATTTGTTCCTCCTCGGATCCCTTTGCTCGCCAACGTACAATGCGAACCACATCTTAGCTTACGTTTTCAGCCACAACATACCAGGCTCAAAGTTCACATGTTTCTTAGCTCACTATTAACTTGGGTTTGCACTCCATTCAAGATACTCTGCCGCCTGGCGCGGGACTAGCTAAGTAACGAGCGCTTTCCGCCAACCTGTGATTTTGGCTTTGATTCTAGTGTACGTTCATGAAGAGGCTACGTACCCTCGATACACCACAAGCGGTAGAGCTGCGCTTATCCTCCGGACTTAGAAAAGCCTAGTATTTTAGACAATAAACGCCGGTCTTCTATATTAATAAGTCAAAATTCACAACGAATCAACCGGACTCGGAGTCTTGAGCGGCCGGTATTAGTGCGCCCTGAACCCTAAAGAACCTCTTCACGCTGAATATCTTCTGGTGCTCGCGGCACAAACTAACCGAGACGGACATGCTTTTGGAAATTACGTTTTGCCTTGGTATCTAAGATTTCTGTCAGTCAGCTCGGTTCCTTACCCTGTCGCCTGGTCTATCACCAGGAGCTCATTGCTCGAAGTTTTGAGGAATGCGTTATCCCCGTCAATTTCGGCTCTCGCTGACTGCGAATCACTTTGTCACGAATTGATTACCGAATCTGAAATTAGCCCCACGGTTCCACCCTTTAGGCGCCACTCGGATATGCCTCGGTGTTTGCGTGGTGCCGCCGGCTGTTTGGCATCGGCGGCGACGGGAGCAATACTTGGCCATCCAACAGGCTATGGCCGTTAGCCTTTAGACGAGGCCTTCGGTGGTTCATGACAGCGCTTGGAGCTCGCCACTCCAGATTCTTGCTCATAGCCCCTAAGACGGGTCCAAAAAAGGCTCGAGTACTGTTTCCGGCTGCCCCAACTCACACAATAGCCGAATTAGCGTTCTCAACCTTAACACTTATTGAAAAGAAGATTTCTAAGTTGTGCCGAGTTCCAGGCGCTAGCCACGGATAGGTCAACTCGTTCGCTTTTGTCACACTGCGTTTGTTGTGGATGGCTCTCCTGGTGGCAGATTATATCTACCTCACACGCGTGATAGTAAGCTATACGCCCCTGTGATGACGCTATATGTATGAGACTTATGTATCGATCAGATCAACACTTGTGTTCCAATGACCATTGTAATCATTTTCAAGGTGTTCCGAAGCTTTGCAGCCCCTGAAACCCATGGCCCTGATAGGAGGATTCAATTACTGAACCAGCTCAGCATAGTTTCTCCGCAGCACTGGGACTGTGTCGTGATGCGTACAGTCGCTCGGCCCCAACGATCATAGATCTAATCCTAACCTGCAGGCATACATGCGCAGCTTCAGAACCCCGTAGGTGTGCCGTTCAGCTTGTCGCCTTTTGTCAGGGCCTTCCCTATCTCAACTAAGTTTCAAGCGCTTAGCTGAGAGCCTATGTTGCATGCCTTTGGCCTTCGTTGTGAGCCAGACAAACCAACCATAAGAGGTCGAGAGAGCTTAATTGCTCGCGAGTGAACCTCGGCTAATAAGAACAGCATTTCCTTTTCGCTCGTAACTCGCTCGGTGATGGTGATGTGTCAAGGTGGGAGCCGAAGAAAATTTGAATGGATACGAGACCCACGTTCTTGTTGAAGGGCTATTCGTTGTGGGCCGTTTTAGTCGACCGAGGCCGAATGCATGCAAGTTTGTGAGGACCCACAGCCATAAATGACCCTAGCGCGTGACAAACACCTCCGAAGCATCACGCCACGCCATGCTGAACCTTTGACCGACGATGATAATTCCATTAACGAACTAGTAAGGCCGAGTAGATCTATGGAACCTTTCGTGCCCGGTTTGACAGGTATGAAATTTGAGAGCTTGTTAAGTTAAGATAATGGTCTATTTATCAAAACAAGTGATAGAAACGAAGACAATACAAGGAGCCGCATATATCATCAACTCTCAAGCTACACTACGCATATATAAAGTCAAGAAAACATGGTATCATAGCCCGATGATAGAGTATTAGAAACGTCAGATATAGTACACTCTAAGTGGAAATAAATTGATCTGTGTTGTTCATGTCCATAGCGGGTAGGAAACAGCTATTACCCCTTTGATTCAGCATGTCATATTACGCGATAATTGTGGCTGATCCCCTGTGCGGATGATCTACTCCGTGCTTCAGCGGCCTTGAAGGATGCTTCGCTCTGCGATTGCTGGATTCCTCCCGACAGCCTCAACACCAGCCATACCCATGAGCATGACACTATCCATGGCTGCTGTGGCTGCGACACTATCAGCAAGCTCGTAGACAGCCAAACCTCCGTCGAACAAGCGCCCAACGTAGCCTACCATGCGCTTGTATTGACCGCCACGAGTAACGATGTCCATAGACGGGTCGTCACCGTAGGAGGAGTATGGAGACGGTGGTGTAGTGTAGCTCCGGCATTCAAACAATAAAGTGCTCGCTCCAGCCGCAAGGTATCGTTGGACCAGGGGAACAAAAGCCCAAATGAGAGTGGTACGAGGTGGAAACCGTTTACGAACGACTGGAGGGGGAGGGGGGCGAAGATTGCCCTGTGGGTGGGGAAACATAAATGGAGGGGAGATCGGACGAGGTGGGGGCTCCCGTCCACACTTGGTCATGGGGGGTGGTGTCGGGTACGCCGTAGCTCCATAGTCCTGAAGGTATGAGATCGCTGACGCGGACGGCGCAGGAACCGAAGGGTTTGAGGAAATCTCGGATGGCGTGAATGCAAATAGTGGGTCAAACCCGTAGTCTGTCGCCTGACGGGACGGAGTTACAGTACCACTGGCATATGCGCGTGAGCTGGGGACAGATGTCGCTGCGCGTGGGTCGTTCCCGCTCCTGAACGAGCTCGGAGTACCATATAGTGCCACGGCGTGGACGTCGTTTCCCTCCCGCTGGAATGACACCATTGTGCTCGAAGGAAGATTTCGTACGTTCTGAGCTTGTTGTCCGCTTGGAGGCGAGTTGGCTCCCGAGCCGTTTTCGGGGAACGACGCAGGTGGCGATCCGCTCGCGCGAGTTTCAGTCCCTGATATGTTAGGATCGCTCGTGCTGGCCACGGGAGTAGTAACAAGGCGCATCTCGATCACTCCATTGTAGGGGGAGGCGTCCATGAAGTGCTGGAGGAGAGCAGGTATAGACTGGTACGGTGTAGCCAAGTCGAGGCGGTACAGCATCCGACGATAATCACGCATGGTTTATGCACCAATTAGCTAGTGAGCAGGTTATAAAAAATTGCTCATGGGAACACCGGTTAACGAACATACCTGCTAAGAACAACGACGAGCAAAAGGGTTATAAACGAGCCTAATGGTCGGGGTCTGGAGACATTAGACGAGCAACACATAAAGGGGTCAAAGAGCGCTCACTTAGGCTAGTGCTCCTAGTCTTGCGGATGAGTAGAGCGAGAGAGGGGATGTAATGTAGAAGCAATATATGCAAGAGAGGAGAGCGCTGAGGGTGCTGGCTGTCAAACTCGACAGCATCGAGTACTTATACCTGTAGGATCCCATTTTCCGAATCTGAGCGAGTTACCGCAGCCAATGCTGACGCGTGATGCGTGGTGATAGTTAAAGCTTGAGTATATGGAGTTCGGCTGACGTCCGGAGTATCCTATTCCGGGATTTGAGTAAGGATATCTGACTCTTCCCAACAAGAGAAGCTGAAAACGTCAAGTGAAAATCGAGTGAAAACGGAATGATTTGCATTTCAAATTCACCGCCACCGCATGGAATGCTGCGGGATCGTCGTGTCTAGGCTTCTTCACTTAACCACGATCGCCCGCTGCGCGCGCCAACTACCACTTACTGCGGACATCTCGCTCAGTACATTCACCGGAGCTGCGTTTGTGTCAACTATGTCCTGCAGCCTCGTCTGTGATACTCGACCACGGTTACTCCTTGTCTTTGCTCCAGACCTCGTCCCAATACCCGCCTTGCCGCAGCATAGCTAGTCACTATGATCTGGACCAAGTTATCTTCAAACAGCTCTCAACTTCCTTTGCAATCCCGAATGGTACTCTGCTCGATTGTCCAAAGCTAAACTGCCGCAACCACATGGTACTGGTTGTCCGAAATTATGCTGGATTGTGGCTCTTGACCCAAAAAACTCTCGTTGTCTCCGTGGTTTCTTTGCCAGAGCTGAGTCTCGAATACTTGATCGATATCAAGCTACCGTTTTAGTCTCCCTCGTGCCAACCCCCAATAACACTTGCTCTCCAGATCTCGGACCACATGCGACCCTTGTATAGGCCTTGGTTGACCTCCGAACATACCGGGTTAGTGGGGCTCGTACCTCGTGTGATGGGTATGCGCCTCAGTTCTCGGTCATTGGTCATTAGGGGGTTTGGCCAGACCAGTTTCATCTGTGCGGTCAACTCAATCAACCTTCTGCAAGAGTGTGGCGAACTCGGTCCCTTGTGCTGTCTCAAATCACTTCAGGAGAAGAACAGTTGCTTTTGTACTGTGTGGACTGTGACCCCGAACTCTCACGGCGAAGTTTGAACAGTCCAGGCTTCACGATTGGCTTAAGCGTCCGCTTTGAACTTACGGGCTGAAAAGCAACACCCATTGGTGCTCACAATAGATTTACTCGGTTTACTAGAACCAGAAAGGTGTGTTGACTTCTACATAGCGCCTAGAGGCTTTAAGGCGCGATCTACAGTTATACACTGCACAATAAGCGGCTGATTAACTGAATCAGTTCAAGGGCGTTTATGCCATTTTTGAAGTGCAATTAATTCCTTTTTTTTATTTTAAAAAAAGCCCCCAAACTATACTGCCTAAGATATTGAAACTCAACTAAACTCAACTTTAAACATCGGTTTGCATGGCCAACTAACTCCTCAAACTGCGACAATGAAGTTGTATTAGATAATGCAGGCTCTCAAATTTCCAAACTGAAGCTGAAGCTGTTACATAAGCGATGGCCTAAAAACCAGCTCTCCTTCAAAGAATATAATTCGGACAATCTATGCAATCCGCATTTGAGAGTTTAGAGTATCGGGGATTTATTCTGAACGGTGGCAATTTTCGTAATTAAGGTATTTGAAAATCCATTAATCAAATCAGCCACGTTGACCACGTGTTTCGAACAAGGTCCTAATTGAATCGAGGCCTATCCTGACAGGTGACTCGCGTGGCCATTGCCGTGAAACGACATCTTGTCAAAACATTTACTTATGCAGCCATCACCTCTATCTACGCACCACAAATTAGAGGCCCTCCTACTCAAAAAGATCTCCGGCGGCTTTGCCTACTCAAAGTAAGAGTCCAATCTGGGCTGAATCGCAAGTCAATCGCTCCTTACCGGTGTGGTTTTAGGCCCTTGCGCGTCCACACTAATTGTGTCAACGCGATCGCATTTTCAAAGGGCGATGGACGATGGATGGCTTCGGCCGGCGATGGTCTGTAGGTTTATTTCCAGTGATGCAATCTGTCTTACAACCACGCGGCTCTTTACGCATCAGATACAAATTTGTGCCTGTGGGATACGTTTCACGAGTTTTACCATGGTTGCTCGACACCGGTAGCTAAATTCACGACGGAATCAGTATGCCCTGCGTCATCCTAATGTGGGGATGCAGGCTCATCAGGCCTATAGAGGAAAAATGTACTCGCGCTTGCTTTTAACGCGTCAAACGACAAAATATACTCGTGAGTATAATCAGTCTTTCACAACTCCAGTTTCCCTTAACATCGACTTAGAGTAGGGACCCACGCGCAACTTGTGCAGTATGACACCGCCCGATTGCCCTCGGAAGAAAATAGGAGATGCACTTTTAGTGGCTCAAGCCACGCAACCGCAATTTGCTCCCTCGAAACCGCCCAACTTGATGGAGGGACTAGAGCCGAGCATCAGCGTGAGTACGAGGTGCGTTCCTGTTTATTGCTATCCCGGAACTAGCCTAATTGGAAGTAAACTTTCACAGTCTACTACTTACTCGGTTTCTGCGCATCCAATACACCCGAACCTTGTTATTACTGCCGACGAAGAGGGTTTAGTTCGACTACACGATTTTAGGAGCCCCGGAGCTGGGGCATCTCCTTCTATGGAAGGTGTTCTCGTCCGCAATTCCGAGATCAACGATGCCCAGTGGTGTCCTGCGATAGGCGCGGCACATTCTTTCGTGGTTGCACAAGCAGATGGTAACGTCTGGTATGTGCAGTTTACCCTTTTCTATTTCTCGGGGACGCGAAACACGTCATTGGTAATGCCCTAACAGCTCTTTGTCAGCCTAATGGACTCGAGGATGGCGTTCTCAACGTCGATCAACCCCGTCGAGGACCCCAAAAATGTTGTCCAACGTGTAAGGAGTGCCAATCGGCTTTTCTCCCTATCTTTTAGTCCTGACGCAAGCTAGTATGCTACTTGGGTCTCTAAGCCGGGTTCGGCTTCGTGCTGCGCCCCTGAGCCATCCAGTGTTGCCTTCAGTTCGGATGGCAAACGTATGGCACTCACTCTCAAGGTAGGGTGGTGTTGTCTCGTTGCCGCGCTCTACATTCATCATGCGGAGTTGCAAAGAACTACGTACCGGTACTGTACGAGACGTTTGATGTGCTCCCACTTGCCCAATGCGGTCCCCTTCCTGAACCGACTGGTGAAGCCGTCCCTTTGGGAGCTCGATCGTACGTGAACAGCTGTACAGTAAAGGTGTGTGGGCGATGATTCTTTCAAATACAACCGAGGAGATAGGATCGTACTCACACTCCGGCCAACGTCTTCTCACTACCGCAGCATGGCTCATTTGGAGGTTCAGGTATGGGTCTTCCAGAAGACTCAATATACTGTGCAGGTTCCGACGACTTTCGCGCATACGTGTGGGCTGTTCCTTCAACGGATCGACTGAAATCTATCAGACGCTGCTACGACAAAATCGATTGGGTGTCTGAAATCCGTGAAGACAGAATTGGTACGTGCATGATAAACACGAGTTGCAAGTTCGGCTGCTAAGCTCAATTCCTTGTGTACCTACACTTACGACTACGACTGTGGCTCGGTAACGCCTCGTTTGTAGGCTTTACCACCCCTTATGGCTCTCAAGTTGTTAGTGTGCCAGACACCTTCATACAACCAGTTTTTCGCTTGGGTGGTTAGTTTATCCTCAACATTTTTACCTTGGAACACGGCTCACGTTTCCCTAGGACATAGGTCTATCGTAAACACGGCAGCTTTCCACCCCTCGCTACCATTGGTTGTCACAGCAGGCATTGAAAATCACGTACTCATTCATGGGATGCATCCTGTACCCGGTGGGCAGCTAACCGAGAGGCCTGAGCATACTCGATTACTGCCCCCATCATCTACGGTTTCTAGGTTGAATTTTCAAGCGAACGCATACGGCCTAGACACGATGTCAATTGAGGAAATTGCACTATATAGAAGTATTCCGCGCGATGAGCGTGCCGTGCTAATGTTTGATGAGTGCGTACACTCTATCTCGAGTCGTCATTGAGGTCCAGCTAACATGTCTTGCTATTTTCCGTGTGTTCACTTCCACCTCATGTCAACAGACTCTTACGCCTCGAAGGGAATTCTGATATTTTTCAGACCCGCTTACAAGTTCCGCTGGATGATAACCTCGATTGAATCCCAATGTGCAATTTTTCATGTCAAACGTTGTAAAGATAGCAGTATAGTATGCCTACTGAACTGTGATGGTTCCATTCTGATAGACGTTCTGGCTGCTCCCGACTTGTACGGTGAACTTGCCTGGCTCGACGACGAACTTATTCTGAAGAGTCCAGACAGCCAAGTTCTGAATTGGAATGGACACAGATACCGCCTTGGACTGGCCAGGCGCAAGGTCGACCTTTGCGAAGCCCTGCAGAGATTGAACTGGAGTGACAACGGAGCTGACAACATCGGTCATGTAAACCTATGCGTCAGGTACGGCAAAGCAATCAGCCACCGTTTGATACGCCCACATATACGCCGCCAAAAATATAAGCTTACCTGGACAACTTCTTTGCCCGCGCGAGCTCCGGTGTTCTTGACATTAACGGTCACTACAAGTGTATCGGCGGCCTTTAGTGTAGACTTGGAAAAAGAAAGGCCGGAATATTGGAACGTTGTGTATGACAACCCATGTCCAAAGCTCCAGAATGGTACTGGGGAGTCGAGGGTGTACTAGAGATAGAATTAGCCCGGAAAACGACTGCAAATGATGTGAATATAGCTATTTCCTACCTCGTGCCCAAACACCAAAGTTCCATCATCTTTGATGTATCCTGGCCCAGTCCAATCAACGGGGCGGGAGCCCTTCAGGTAATCATAGAACGCCGGTGCTGTGCCAACGCTGCGAGGCCATGAGACAACGGTTTTACCTGCGATGGCGATATGATCAGAGATAGATAACAAGTTAGGAGCTCTAGAACATACCAGAGGGGTTGTAGTCGCCAAAGATGACCTCCGCAAGAGCGCGGCCTTGCTAAAAAGTGGTCATTGGCTATCAGCAACTACTCGGGGGCTATATACGGTGCACTCACTAGATCGCCACCATAGAATTGGCTGATAATCGCGTCCGCGTCTTTGCAGAGAAGAATGTCAATTTGGAACACACCGCATACACTAGGCAACCACCAATGCTTACTTCTGTATACCCAAGTTTCGGAGATGGGCTTTCCGGAGACATAGACAACAACAACTTTCTTGCCTGTTGCTTTGATGGCCTTGATGAGGTTAAGCTGGGCACCAACAAGCGCAAAGTCTGAAACATCAACATGCTCTCCGGTGGTAGCATTTTGCTGACGTGAATAGACTTAGCATACACTCTGCCTTATTGAACAACAACTCGCTCACCCCTGCCCACAGCAATGTTTGGTCGAGAGACCAAGTTCCGACCGCGACGACGGCAACATCAGACTTTTGAGCGGCAGCGACCGCCTCAGCAAAGCCGTCCTCAGATGCTGACCACAGCTTGCATCCTTCAGCATAGTTGATCTGAACGCCGGTACCGGCCAAAACCTGTTTGAAGCCTTCCAGCGCTGTAAACCCAAAAGAACGTGAGTATATGCGGCTATCCATCAAGCAAACGCCTCACGTGAAAGAGCATTATTCTTGGCACCAAAGAATACATAGTCGCCAAACTAAATTTACGACGAAACATTATTTTCAGTTTTTGCTCGCTCTAGATCCACTTACGATGACTTGTCCAGCAGAGGGACCGATCAAGGCAACGGATTTGATCTTCTTGCTGAGAGGCAGCTGACCCATTGTAGCGGCAGTCAGATGTTGAGCTTCAGAGGTGGTTCTGTGACAAGGAACGTACCGTGTTATTGCGGTTCTCCAGTAACACAACCGATTCGCGCTCCATTTCAAGTAGCGTAGTCAAAGTCTCGTTGGTCCGCATATATTTTGCGTAGTCGGGGTATGGGTATGGGTTCTCAAAGAGACCCAGCGAAAACTTGGTCCTCAGCATATAGCTAACAGTCTCATCCAAGGCAGCTTGTGAAACCTTCCCAGCGCGGATTTGATCTACGGAAGTGAGTATGAGTAAACACAGCTAAGGTCTTAACGTAGACTACACACCGGGGAGGGTGAGATAGGTATAAGTACCACCTCCCATTTCCCCCTGGAGGCCATTCTCCAACGCCATCTTTGCGCAGCATTCGCGAGTGTCGCAAGTACCGTGTAACGTCATTGGGAGATCAACCTATACAGTTTGTTCTTAGTTCCTCGGTTCATAACATGACAGGTGAAAAGAGCGCTCTTACCGCACTATAAATCAACGGGAAGTCCAAAATACTTAGTAAAACTGTAAGCGGAAACCGTGCTATAGCCTTACCCGGCATCTAGAGAGCTGTTAGTATCCAATAGCTTATAGAACCAACCAGCGAAGCTTGCCTGAGACTGCCCAGTATTTGTAACCCCATTCACGGCGCAACTGTCATAAGATGTATCAGATTGGAGAGAATGTTTACCAGGAGACTCACAATCTGAACGAGAGTATCTACGTGATAGAATTAGATGATGTGAATGCGATCCTATAACGCACTTACGATCATTTGTCATGGCAGGCACGCCATCGTAGCTCGAATACGCCGTCATGATCGACATGGCGTTCATGCAGGCACGACTGAAAGGTCGCAGATAGGTTGAACGAAGATCTCGTTCGCCTCCAGCGACTGGGGCAAGATTTCTGTCAAAATTGCCCCGTTCAGCAGAGTGTATTATGATTTTGAGAGGGAGGATTGCCAAAAAGGGGAAGGAAGGAAGAGGCAGCGAAAATAATTTGCAAAAATCGGGGGGGAACAGCAAAGCATGTATGAGAGCCATAGACTCACAGTCCGTTAATCGGGCTTCCAAAGGCTACGAAGTGCTTGCAGGTGGCCCCCATTCGCGCGATTGCGGTGCTAGAAGCGTTGCGGCGTCTTCCGGCTTGAACCCCGTCGACAAACGCCAGACCCATCTCTCCGGTTCTGAGGTTGAATCAATGTCAGTTACAGTCCTTCGTAGTTGAAATCAATGGAATAAAAATATAGCCCGAAGGCTCGCTGTTATCTTTCTGTTAACGTTGTACTCGCACCAGCACCAGCAACCGGCCGGCGCTGAGCCTCGCAAGAGCTCAAGTCGGCGCTTATTTCAAACGCTCAAGCGCCCAGCATGGGGCCTCAGTTCGCTCTCGTCTCTTCAATTCAAAGAGCTGAAGTTGATTTTTTACTCACAAGAATTGGTCCTCTCCGAAGTTCTCTTCGACACGGCCCCAGCGTAGCTCGCGACTTAAATCAAGAACCGGAGCGAAAAGTTGACTTATACCGAAGGGTTCTGCCTCGCTAGTAATGGCCGCTGCGACTTTCTTCAGCAAGTCGGTGTTAAAGGAGCAGGCCATAGAGAGCGGTGAGGGGAAGATAGTCCCGTTGTTGGTGAATCCGTGTAAACCTATGCGGCTGGTCGGTAAATAATGACAATGAATGCGGAGGGTATACCAGACCTTCTGACTGAAACATAGCCGGGATCCCAAGGGTAGTATTCTCCATGAGATATTTTTGGCCAACTGTGATCGCGTAGCTGAATAAGACTTTAAGTATTAAAGATAATTCTCGAGTCTCCGCATACACTTACGCGAGCTTCTCATATGTAGCAGAGTACCCAGCTGTAGAAAGTCAAAGCTATTAGTAGAACCACTAGGTTGGCGTAGTTGGCCTACCCCAAATTGAACCGGCCTTATACTGCATCATTTGGGCAAGCCCGGTGGCATTGTAACTGGAAAGACAGTATTGTTAGTACAAATCAAGCAGTGAGCTCATGAAAGACCCACGTAAGCGTATTGTCGGCAGCGTCGGTCATGTTCATCCACCCGTTAATATCGCCTTGAATGAGCTGCGCAACTTTTTCCTCTATGGTCATCCGAGAGAGCAGGTCTTTGACACGATCTTCAATTGGCGCTTTGGGGTTTTTGTAAAGCGGAGTTCCAGCAGTAGGTTTAGGAGTACTCGTCGTCGACGTAGTCCTAGTCGTACTGAAAGATTTGGACGTAGATTTGGACGTACTACCTTGCGCCAACGCCATAGGCGTTGACACCGCAAGCAACAAGCCAGACCACGCTACCGTCTTCATGCTAGTGTGATCCAAGGGATTTCTGGCCGATGGTATGAAGCCTTCCCGTTGCTACTAGTGCGCTATAAAAGCAAGCCAGCACGGCTAGTCGGCCAAGAAGTCTTGACAGTCTGGCAAAATGCAAGAACACCAAGAGAGGGCGAGTTTCTCCGAAAAGCTCCCAGACGGTGTTAATGACGAAATAGGCAATTACTCGTGTCATGCGGCGCGGGCCGGGTGCTTCTTTGCGCACAGAAGATACCTAGAGGCAGATTGAAGAGTAGTGTGAACGGGAACTACGTCCAAAAGAAGAATGCCTGACCGGCAGGATTATTTCTTGTGAGCTTCTTATTTAGCGGTTTATTTCGCATACAGAAGGTGTGCCTAGCTGTGAGTCCACTAAGCTGCCCGAAGGGCGATTGTCGGCGTTCAACGTCACAAGAATAATATACTGCTTGAATAAGTTCATGTGGTCTAGGATGTAGCATCAAAGAGGCTTGATCACTGCCGTTCTGGGTTTACTGGCGCATCACGTGAAAATGATACCGAACATTACGAGTGCTGCTCGTTCGCTTGAAACTCTGATTAGCAAACACAAATCCCCATACGATACTTCGGCGAGCTACCTCTAGCCCTAGTCATGGCGTCTCTCGATAGTCTCCTTTTGGAAAAGTTTCTTCCGAACAAAACTACACGGCTTCAGGCCGAGTCTTTACTCCGAATGGCGCGTCTGCGTACTGCCCCTGGGACAGGTATGTCTGTGGACGAGGGTGGGATCGGTTTACCTGCAATATGTGCTCTGATTGCGTGTGAGAGGTGAGGATTTGGAGAAAAATGGCTTTACCGAATTCTAAAGAAGCTATCAGGCTGGGGGATCGGTCGTTCACAAAAGAAGTGGCTCAACGAGCGTCTTGCCTTCGGCCCCAGCTCTTTGAACAAACTCTTGCTGTTGTTCGAACAGTGCTCAAAGAACAAGATAACATTGCCCCGTCACGAAGTACTCGGTCAACACAGCGTCCGATTTCGTATGACAGTCTAACTAAAAAATACGGAGCAAACCGCGTCGAGCCTCATATTGTTAAAGAGTGCCAACGAGTAGAACGTGAACTAGCCAAGGCACTTGATGACAATTCGGGATGGAACGATAGGAGGATCACTGCTACGATTTTTTGGTGGTGCTGTGAGGCGAGAGGGGTGGGTGTAGAGTCCACTAAACTGCTACCTTAACGCTTATTTTGTCTCATCGAAGATCCAAACTGCCTCGGAAAAGGATTACATGAAGACCCATGAAATCGCACAAAATGATTGGAACCTCATCAAGTTTCAGCTTACCCGATGTATGCAGTACGATTACCAGCGACTCCGGTCCAGAGCCACGGCAGCCGCAAAGCCTCCCCCGCCTCGGCCTGCGAACGTCATCAAAATTCGTCGTGGTGCACGAAAGCCGGCTCCTGAAGCTGCTGCCATAACTCCTGTATCCAAGCGTAAAGAGTCCTCCGCCCAAGAAGAAAGCGAAGGAGAAGACGGAGGTTATGACACCGGCACGCGTCCTCGTAACATCTCTTCACCTGCTCCACCAGTGACCCCGACTGTCTCATCGCCTGGATATGGTCCCTCTACTTCGCCGCCACCGAAACGCATGGGACCTCTGAAGTATCGACCGGTGCATCCTGATCGAAGCATTTATGGAATTGAGCGCATTGCTCTTAGGGCACAGGCAGTTGCAGAGTTTGTGGAATGGAGGAGTCAGAACGCCTCGTTTGATACCCCAGCAAACTCTGATGTAAACCCTGCAAGGGAATAAGGCCAACCTTCGCGGTTATTCGCTATCCTATCCTTTTCAGCATTATGACTGCCTTATTAACTTACTGACTCGTAGACATTGTACTGCTTGGCACGCACACACAATCCGAACGTAGATCGCAATGCATGCATAAGAATGCCTCTCTATCCCTTGAGCTGGGTGTCTCATTAGATCGAATATCTGCCCTGGTTGAGGTCATGAGGGAACCAATCGTGTCGTGGCGAGACTCTGAATGATTAATAACTTCCCGCATGAGATACTCGACATCGGCTTTTCGCGATAGTACCTGTAGCTTCAAGGTATTATAAAAAAAGCTGTTTGAGGTGCCCATACACGAGCATGAAGTGTTCGTATACTAACAGGGCAGTCAAGTGAGGAAGCTGCTCGGTAACGTATGTTTTTGGTCCGGAATTGACAGCCTTCTAGAGACGTAACTCGGCTGCTTCGTTTAACAAGCTCAAAGTTTTTCGTTAGAACTAGCATTGACAACATAGATTGAAGCACAACGCTTAGTAGTATTCTAGTCCACCAAGTGATTTTCTTAGAGACACCTATTCTAATAAGACCGAAACCCGGCCAGATGAACCACAAGTTAATGGATGAAACCAGATTGAAAACGATTCCGTAGCCAAAACTTTGAGATTTTTGTTCGTGGAATTTTCATCAGACTCTCAACAGAGGCCAAACTGTACTAGGAACTGTGTGCTTCGCGACATTCTGAGGCGTCATACACTGTCTAAGCGCTCCCGAAGTCGCACGAGCATCCCTGCTGCTCTCGGATTTCTGGTAAAGGTTTTTCCATCACCACCAGTTCTAAGGTAGTACGAGTCAGTTGCAAGGTCAGGCTCTCAGGGAAGAAACATCGTACTCACCCATGTCCACCCCACCAAATGATCTCTAACCAGTCTAGCCAGGGCCTCTCTGGCCGCACAGCAAACATAATTAACCAGTTTCTTCTCCAACCAAGGTCGTACATCCGAATCTTTCCGGCAGCAGAGCGCACAAGTCGTCGCTGGTTACGGGTCATGGTATGCTCCGCAAATTGAGCCGTTTTATCTCGCGATGCGACAGGTACCGAATGGCCAGGTGGTGGGTATACAGGCAATGATTCGAGTCTAGAAGATGAAGAGAATGAATCTGCGCTTGCTTGATTGTCATCTTCGGGATTAGGATCCGTGCGGAGCATGGTTCGCAGGTCCACATCAGATTCAAACGACCTAGGAGCAAGCAGGTTGGTTTAAAGCGCGATAATCTATCCAATGCAACCCGGTCTTACCTGCCGCTGCCATCACTTCGGTCTGTGGCATTATCATTTGGTGGCGGCAAATACCTTAGGAGCATATATGGAGAGAGCTGCTCAAGTGTAGTTTGCCCCGTTCTAACACAGCTAAGCTGGTTAACAAAGAATCGAACGTATAGGTGTAAAAACGTACGTCACTAGATAGACATGGAACCCTACGAAAGATCCCATACATATAGTAAATACGGCGCCTCCCAGCGCAAGATACAGGGCATGCAATGGGGTGAGATCGACCACTTGCTACAAGGATAATGCCGCGTAAATCAAGAATGCCTCAATGTATGCTGGGATCCTTACCACCAGACTGTTGTTGAAATACCACTTCAGAGGCGATACAGAAACTGTTACTGCGTGAGCAGCAATCAGCGTAGTACACAGCAAGAAATGCAAGAAAGAAGGGTAGGTTCGATGTCCCTAAGCGATAGCAGAACGTAGATTAGTCTAGCAATGTCTGGCCTAGGAGCAGTGAAGCACACCAACGACGCAGTTATTTGCCAACCATGGGCAATGGTGATCTACATTATCCAAAGGTGAATAACCAACAACGACGAGCGAAGAAGACTCGTACCCATTTTGAGTACGCATCGTTTGCAATACGAGCAGTGGTGAGCTCGCTCGGGCTAAACAGCCGCAAATCTATGAGCTGTAAGTACTAGCAGAGTGGAAATTAAGACCTTTGGCGCCCAGCATTTTCTACACCACCTTCGCTCTCCTTGGTCGTCTACTCCAACTTCGGAGTCTTCGTCGCTCGACGTAGAATCTCCGATTGAAGGGCCAGCCAAAGCGTCAGCAAGGCTTATTTCTTCCTCGTTGTGGTCTGGGGGTGGAACCAGAGCACTGTGTTCGACATCTTCCTCGCGGGCTTTCAAAGGCGCAACTGGCCCCGGATCACGAGCAATGCAGACAATGAACGAAGAGAGCGCCACAAAGTTCAAAAAAGAAGCTATAACAATATGCGCAACAAGTGACCCGAGAGAGCCGTCGATCTTGTAGTGGTGAGCAGTGATTACGATCACGATGGATGGGAAAGCGGATACTACGAGAGCCACTGTGGCTACGAAACAGTCGTCTAGAGTTAGATTGCCCTGTCAGTACATAGTTTTTGACGTACTTATAGCTGGGCCGTATCTCTGGATTAGGCTGAACAGTCGACGTATCGATTTAGAAAGTCCAGTATGGCGCGCCGTATTTCTCCGTGCGGGTCTACTCGTAGGTTGTATAGGCTCAGAAAACGTCAAGAGCGGCATTGTATTATATGCAAGTTGATCTAGAAAACTCCAAGTTTGAGTGTTGAGCCCAAGCCGAAAAAACCAAGCCGAGTACAATTAGAACCTAGATTACTCGGTCCTAGTCTAAGATTAGGCGAAACAGAATTTTACTTCCCAAGCTACAAGCCACGAGCTCTAAGTTAAAGTTGCGAAGATTCGACGGTGTGGTACTGTAGATGTCTCCACTCGTGGATTGGCTTGGTCATGCAGCTTGCGGAGCTAAGCGCCCTGTAGATCATCAAATTCAATGGCCGTAACATGATATCCTGTGCTCGAGCTCCAAATCCCCGCGCGGTTGGTTGCCAACATATAGGTCTCTTATTTGTAGAGACACTTCGTTGTTGACCCCGCGGGTTGAAGCTCGATTAGTTACAATGTATCAAAAACCCGATAAGTTACACTAGACATCTGGGAGCCGATCATTATCTGTTCTTGGTTTGCCTGTGCAGATTTGGTTAAGGCTTGTCTACACATAAGAAAGCAAAAATATTTCTAACCTGAAAGTAAACCTTTTACGAGTCGGAGCGAACTCTCCCAGCTTATGTCCCACCATGTCCTGGGTTACCGAGACGGGCAAGAATTGATTTCCATTGTGAACCATGAATTTAACCCTTTTAAAAGCGCAATCAGTCCAAACTCTCCTAGAAAGGCCACCAAGCACCCACCCAACAAAATTAGGAAGGATCGTACACGACCGTGCCATCGTTTTAATGGGAATATTATCAGTCCGCGCTCTACTCAGATTCGAGAAGGCCACAAAGTATGGTCCTAACTGTGGTCAGTTTGGGGTCAGCTACAGTATGGGCTCGACACACCCTTCCAGGCAGATCTCGATAGAACTACTGAAGTAGCGAACATCCCACTAATTAGTAGTTGTACTGGAACTAAAGGCCCCCTCTCACGTGACCCTAATCTAAGACGAGATGAAGCGAGCGAAGTGATTATTCAGCTATACAGTCGGTTGTACATGTAGAATACTAGGTGAGGCTACAACTTTTGCCAGGTATATAACCAACGGCAAGTAAAAGTAGATATAAGAAAGATCCATTGTTAATCCCTGTCCACTTTATTCATAATTAGTCCAAAAAACAAATCACCGAGCCCCTGACGGTCCCCCAATCGATTCATACGTAGGCGGGATTTCCCTTGGCCCCTCCTCATCGGCTTCTTCATTGACACGACCTGCGTCCGAATGAACCACCACGCCTCCATCATTGTTTGCGACATGCAGCCGCCTTGCTTCTCGCTCTTTCAACGCCCGAGCCGAGGAGGACCCGCCATCCGACATACCCTCGGATGGTTGACTACTATAATCAACCGTGGAGTTAGTCCGAGACTGCAAGTGGGCTATGTGATCGAGGGAGAGCGGCATAGGCGTGGGCATGCTCATCCCGGCTGTAGGCGGTGCGTAGTAACTGTTGCCCGAAGTGGGTCTGGGCACGCCCATGGCCTCGTGGTATTCACTAGACAGTGGTCGACCATAGTTGTAACCAGACTCTGTTGAAAGCGGCCGGGTGTTGGCGACCATGCCCATCTCAGGTCTCGTTGGGGAAGGAGGAAGATGGTATGGTCGGGCCATCACTTCAGGATCATTGACATCGTCGCCTTCCACTAAATCAACAGGCCGATCCACATTTCGATCAGGTTCAAACATGTCTAAAAAGCAAAAAATATAAGTGAAATTAAGCGTTGACATAGGGGTTACGCTTACTTTCTTCAAATTTGTCATGCTTTTTCCTCCTCCTGATGAACCATAGCAGAGCAACAAGAACCAAAAGACCACCAACCCCACCTACAACACCCCTAAAGATGATATTGCATCAGTAGTGGCGCCGTAATCACGACCGAAATAGCACATACCCGACTATTGCGCCGACGTTTGTACTTGGCGCTGTCGAGGGGGCCGACGTCGGGACGGCATAGTTCGAGGTAATAGAGACGGTTACTACACTCTGCCCAGCACCATTTGTAGTAATAAAGCTGGTGACAAATTGAGTGCCGACTGGAGAAGAACCGGCGTGGCTCAGCGAACTAACAACCGATCGAGTAGAAATAGCTGAAGCGGACGACTGTGACGCAACTGAGCTTGACTCAGCGGGATCGGTGGGAACTGGGCTGGTTGGTGTCTCAGAAACGGTAGGAAGCGTAGGAGACTGAGAGGGAGAAACAGGCGCAGAAGTTGGGGAAGGTCTGGAAGAAGTTGGAGTTGGCGTAGTCGGATCTGCGCTGGATGTCGGAGGTCTCGAGGAAGTTTCAACAGCGGACGATGTGGGTTCCGTCTGGGGATCGGGCGGTGTGCTTTCTGGAATTGCTATTAAAATAGACCAAAAGTGGTCAACGATTTACGTTCAAACACGGACGAAGGGAGCAAAGAGGCTGGTTGCTCCCGAATAAAATCGGTGAAATGGGTCCGGTACTCACAAGATTCCGGGTCCTGCCTCCGCGCCAGTTCAGGCTCTATAGCATACCTCCGTTCCAACTGCCAACTTCCGAGGGCATGCGGCATGGTCCAGGCGTAAATCAAGATCGGTCGATTTTCACGTCTCTATTATGTGTGACAAGCTGAGTGAACGACTCGTCGATGTACAAAGAGAAAAGCAGAGTGCGAACTGCGCGCTGGCAGAAGTAGGTAGAAGCGAGGGGGAGAGGGGGAAGCCAGTCGGAGAGTCAATCTTTATATAAGTTATAGCCGACAGTACCACAACCTGTTTGGGGTGGTACCGGGCCTGCGACGATCCCGTGCTTGGACCCACGAAACAACCAAGACCCCAGACACACAGCGCCAAAAGTGGCGCACGCCTCCTTCTTT